>FMBT01000421.1:0-121408 GCA_900095095.1 Fragilariopsis cylindrus CCMP1102
ATTTCTTTTGAAATTCCCGTTCCATTACAAGTATCCTTCGTTGGTGTTCCTACGTTTTGGTAATTGTTTCTTGAATACACTCCCACCAACATAACTTCTATTACTGCTGGAAGATCCGGAAGAAGTCTTTTGATTGATTCGATTCCTTTCTGCATACAGACACACACACACGCATAAACACCAAAAATTCTGTTCTCTCGTAATAATATCCCAACCCAATTACTGATTTACCAACGCATCTATGTACTGCTCCCCACTCCCCTCCTCCTAAAATTATGATCATTTCACTACCACAATGATCATGAATTGAACTGAAATTTAATCTAATTTTGTGAACTACAGAGGCCACTATGTTGGTATTCATGCCTCCGGATTTAAAGATTTTTTATTAAAACCGGAATTATTACGTGCTATTGTGGATGCTGGATTTGAACATCCCTCGGAAGTACAACATGAGACTATTCCTCAAGCTGTATTAGGTGGTGATATTATTTGTCAAGCAAAATCTGGTATGGGTAAAACTGCTGTTTTTACTTTAGCAACACTCCAACAAGCAAATGTGGAAGAAGCAAAGGTATCGGTCTTAGTTATTTGTCATACTCGTGAACTGGCCTTTCAAATTGCACATGAATATGAACGATTTAGTAAGTATTTGCCATCCGTGAAAACTGCTGTCTTTTATGGTGGTGTTCCGGTCAAGCAGAATCTGGAAATTTTAAAGAATGATTGTCCACACATCGTGGTGGGTACACCCGGACGGATCTTAGCATTGGCACGTGATAAGGCGTTGAATTTAGGCAACATCAAACATTTTGTGTTGGATGAATGTGATCGTGTCTTGGAATCATTAGATATGAGACGTGACATTCAAGAAATCTTTCGTTTAACACCCCACGAGAAGCAAGTGATGCTGTTCAGTGCTACCCTAGCGAAGGAGGTCCGACCGGTATGTAAGAAGTTTTGTCAAGATCCGATGGAAATCTACATCGATGATGAAACGAAGTTGACGTTGCATGGATTGCAATTATATTATTCTAAATTAGCGGAAGCTGAAAAGAATCGTAAATTAAATGATTTATTGGATGCATTAGAATTCAATCAGGTTGTTATCTTTGTGTCAAAGGTTGCACGTGCAAAAGAATTAAATCGTTTATTAACGGAATGTAACTTTCCGTCGATTTGTATCCATGGTGGTATGAAACAGGAGGAACGTATTAAACAATACAAATCCTTTAAAGACTTTAATGCACGTATCCTTGTTGCGACTGATTTGTTTGGACGTGGTATTGATATCGAACGTGTGAATGTTGTTATTAACTATGATTTCCCGGATGAAAGTGATCAATTCTTACATCGTGTTGGACGTGCTGGTCGATTCGGAACAAAAGGTATTGCCATTTCTTTCATTTCAAGTGAAGGTGATCAAGAAATTTTAAGTAAAGTTCAAAGTCGATTCGAAGTGAACATTCCAGAACTTCCTGATGAAATTGATATGTCTACCTACATGAGTACTTAAAAATCTCTTTGAAAATAAAAACAGCAGAGGAAGGAGAAAAGGTAACAAGATTCTGTTGATCGATTATTACTAAACTTATCGAATTAAGTATTATATTGATCGATTGAAGAAGGGAGGGATGATGGTGTGTTATCAAAATGTCTGAATAAATAAATTTAATAGTAAGTAAAACATAACGATAGGAAAAAAAGTAAATGCATTACTGTATGGAATTCGTAGCGATATCACCAATCATATGTTATACCACTGAAAATTGTTCACCATCATTTAGTCGCAATTTCGTATTTTTGTATGGATACATTATTTAATGTGACGAAGACTGGCAACTTTGTAGGCACGCCTGAATGTTTTCGTTTGGTTCTTCTTTATTCCCTCCAAACCCCCCTGTCATTTATCAGCATGTAGATGGAAGAAATATCCCTCACTATACCTTAGCTCCAAATTTGTTCCTAGAATCATGGTTGTTTCCTCACATCACATGGCCATTATACCTTGCCTACTTCTACTCTACTAGTCTATAGATAGGGGATGCAATTAATTGTGTGCTAATTAAATATTATATTTATTCCCCATTCTTGGTTATAACCACCAACAGTCCCGGTACAGGGCATATCAGTCACAACTAAACACATTGACAAACAAGTAGGATAAGACCGAAATACACTCTTCTTTAGGTCTAAATATCACCCACACAGACAGCTCATCATAATATTTACTTTGAGCCAACCTATTGAGTATTGTTGTCCAGCTTCAGCACATGGGCACAAACTTTTAAGTAAAAATGCTAATGGATAGAGATTATGAATACAAGGAATATCACATTGTTAGCCTTTGTGCTGCTATGTATTTGATTATCTTCCAGCCAGTCAGTGCATTTATTCCTTCTCCCCCTCTCTCTTTCTTTCTCTCTCTCTCTCTCTCTTTCTTTCTTTCTTTCTCTTTTACCACCTGTGTTTGACAATTCAGCACTTTGCTGTATTTTCAACACACCAACACACATACACACACTACACACACACACACACACACACACATACACACATACACACATACACACACACACACACACACACACACACACACACACACACACACACACACACACACACACACACACACACACACACACACACACAGTAAAAATACATAGTAAAAAGCAAAAGGAAAACTAGGACACAGTTGTTATATACTGATCACACCATGTATGATTCTTGAAATGGCAATATCAAATATACTCCTTCCTTGTATACTGTGGTGGCAGCCTTTTTCCTTGCACTTTAGTACAAACTTTCATACGCCACAAAACAAAATTCCAGTTGGTGAAACTTAGAACTTAATCTAACAGGAAGACTGATTTGTTTATTTAATTTGTCCGTCCCTCTGCTAAAAAATGCTATTGCTTGGTATATTGCTGTTTTTACTAATGTTTACAAAGCTGCTGTTGTTTCTGCCACAGGAGGCAACCATTCAATTGAGATTAATCTGGTTTGAAATCTTGACAAACAACTTCAGCATCATTCTTTATTATAATGATGAATAGATAATGAATGGAATGATCTTTCTTTAACACACTGCTAGTTTCCTATTTTTTTAAAAATAAAAAAAAGCGAAGGGTTTTCGACTAGCTCGACTAACTCGCCGCACTCAAATCTTAACATTGATTACTAGTACTGGCGTAGGTATGACCTCCTACCTGGTACTACTAACTACAAGTACGTAAAGTTTACTTACGCCACCAAGAAGCAGCTAAGATTCGTTTCAGGCGATAGATATTTTTTTCCCCTCCAATCTATTCGCACTTACGTAGTATGACCGTATGTGTACTCTTTGATTGATTCGATTCGAGATTAACACGGTACACGTACATCATATAATACGTGTACAAGTTAAAAGTTCAAAAGCTATGCATGAAATGAAGGCAGAGAAGTGAAGTCATTCGGCGCCCATACTAGTACCGTATATGAAAATAAACAACTTAGCTAAGCGAACCTCCCATCGTAGAACAGCAAGAGACATCATACCACGTACGGTACTCTATTCACTTCATAAATATATGTATGAGTAGTGATAACAACAACGAAGATCAGAAAAGTAGTAATCAATATCAGCCTACCAGTCCATCATCTGTTAGTAGCCGAAAAAGTGATACTAGTATAAGTAGTGAATATCTTAGACGAATTCAAGAAGAAACAAATCGTATACGACAAAAAAGAAAACAAAGTCAACAAAATCAGAAGACAGTAGGAGCATTAGGAGCAGGAGTACGAGCAGGATCAGTAGGAGCACGAGCAGGATTAGTAGAAGTAGAAGTAGCTGGTTTTTCTACGGAATCAGGAACAGGAATAGGAATAGGAAGTAGTGACAAAAATACAACAGCTACTGGCACTAACACATCAGGATTCGTATCAGCCAAAGCAACAGGAACTGCAACTGCAAGAGCAACAGCAACAGCAATAGCAATAGGAGAACCAACAAAATCAGAAACAAAACTAATAACAGTACCGCACAAAAAACAACAAGTTAATAATAACGTTGACGAAAGTATTGACAATAGTATATCATCGTATTCATCAAAATTAAGTTGGAACGATATTGTTACTAGTAGTCAAAGACATCATTTGACATTAACAAGTCCATTGAGTAGTACTTGTAGTAGTAAAAAGTCAAAGAAGACAGCAGCAAACGACGAAGACGAAGACGAATTTTCATATATAATCAAAAACAGTAACAATAATAATAATAAGATGAGTAATAATAGTAGTATTGCAGCAATACAAAAATATGAGCATGAACAATTCCGTACCAAACTTATTGATGAAGTATTAGGGAATAATGTTGAAGATGGGAAAGTACCAATGGAAAAAGTTATGATGATTATCTGGTTTTTTCGAGATGATAAGGATGTAATGAAATTTATGACAAGATTTGTTAGTAAGGTATGTTACTTATAACTATACTATGTTACTGTTACTGTTATGTTTATGTTTTAAAACAGTAGTGGTAAAAATGAAATAATAAATCCTAATACTCGTCACTTCTCTTTCCCTCTACTCTCTATCTCTCTTTACCAGTATGCTGGACAACGTGATGTATTTGATGGGATTGAATTTTATCTACCACAATTGGCACATATGATTATTCATTTAGAATCAGGATGGGATGATGCAATACTGGAACGATTTAGTTTGGTGATTGCACAACAATCCATACATTTTGCATTGCAATTAAATTGGATATTAGCGGGTGCGATTGAAGATTATCAACCAGAATTGCCGGATGGTACCTTAAATCCCACCCATAATCCATTATATTATAGCCGATGTGTGAAGTTATTAACAAACATTGAACGTGTTGTGGTATATAGACGACCACGTAGTCAAGAATTACAACGTTTATATGAAAAGGGTAGTATATCCAAATCAGAAATGGAATGTTTAGAACGTGCTGATCGTAGATTTACTGCTATGCAAATTACAGCAGCCTCTAATAAGGTCGATGACGAGAAGGAAGATTTTGGTGGTAATCTGAAATACAAACGCGCATTACGATCCTCCTGTTTTAAATTCAAACGTTGGAAGACACGTTATTTTGTCATTGAAGAACGAATGTTAAATTGTTACAATACAGAGGGTGGTACACTCCGTCGGTCAATGCCCATGGAGGGTGCAACAATTGAACCAATGAAACAAAGTGGCAAGTATCCGAATATGTTTAGTGTCACAAATCGTAGTTTTGAATTCCGTATGAGAGCAAGTTCCAAAGAAGATATGAATAAATGGATAACAATGTTAGAGACTGATTCGAATAGTGGTCGGGTATTTGGTCATACTGATGGGTCGTTATTTTCAGATGAAAATAAGGATGCACAACGTGTCATTGATGAATTAACACCAACTCAACGTGAACGGTATCAATTTTATAGACATGAACGTGACTTTGTTCGACGTATTACTGATATTGCAGAAGATTTACGATTTCATGAACCACCAGAACGTAAAAAATTAGCACCGGTAATGATGAAAGATTTAGAGGTACCGGAGAGTGTTTATTCACCATTGTTGAGTTCGACAGATATTTTCCGTCGTATCCATTCAACAATATATCAGGATACAAAAGTGTTTAATACGAAGGCACGTTGTCCAACTGTTATGTACTTTTTAGGTGTACGTGGTGAAATGGAATACAAAGGTGAACATGATGCTAATATGGATATTGCTGAATACATCCATCTTAAGTTTAATAAAGCAGATACTCAGCATGGTTCGTCTGATAATTTGTTCAAAGATGCAGAATTTTCGACAACCATTGAAGAAAATGGAGAAGAATTAATCAATGTTCAAATGGTTACAGATCCACATATTTCCGAACAAACAGTAACCCTTCGTGTGAAGAAGACTTCATCCTCTTCAGCTGAAGCTGATGAATTGATAAGTAGTCTCAAACAACCACCGCAAGAAAAAGACGACGATGTCGAAATTTCATCGAAGGATCCTCGTACGTTCTTGACACCGGAGAAAAGTAAATCAAGTATCGTCTGGTCTGGTAGCTTGACCGATGATCCGAACGAGACACCTGCCAAGAATACAGCATCCAAGTCTCCGGGTAGTCCAGCGAGAGGCAATCGTCACCTGAAGAAATTTCTACGAGAATCTATGGTCAGCGTACCTCGTAAACTGGCACACACTTTGGAACGTCAAAAATCGAAGAGAAACAATGGTATAACGTCGACGACGTCGTCTAGTGATTTTCAAATTGTACCTATTGTGGCTGGACGGCATTCCTCATCCGTTCCGGAAAACAAGACCAACAAGGATGTATATATTGGAAAATCTTCTGTCATGGATCATGATGTAATAATCAAGGGGAAGTCTCATATTGGTGACATCGATCAAGAATCATTGGAAAGAGCAAAGGAAATTGTTTCTGGGGGAGAAACTTGGGCTGAAAAATCCTTTCGTATGTTAGAACAAGCTAAGAATAAACCAGAAGGCGATGTACAACTTGAGATCGTTGTTTTTATCTCCAAATCAAACGATGATCTACGTCAAGAAGTATTTGTTATGCAAATGATTCATTATTACAAAAGTGTTTTTATTGCTGCAGGACTACCTCTTTGGTTAAAAACGTACAAAATTCTAAGTACATCCGCTAGTACAGGATTGCTTGAAATGATCGTTGATGCGACATCACTCGATGGATTAAAAAAATCGGATGGGTATCCTGCAGAGGGTGGACTACGTAAATACTTCGAGACTACGTACGGTGGTCCCACATCAAGATCATTTAAGGCAGCTCAACGTAACTTCATGGAAAGTCTTGCCGCCTATTCCATCGTTTGTTACCTGCTCGGTTTGAAGGATCGTCATAATGGTAATATTATGATTGACATGTTTGGTCATTTGATTCATATCGATTACGGTTTTTGTATGGGTATGTGTGTTGGCCACGAATTTACCATGGAACGTGCACCATTCAAATTGACAGAAGAATACGTCGAAGTGATGGGTGGTCCAAATAGTGATTGTTACAAGGAATTTGTTCATTTGTTTGTGGAGGGATTGAAGGCTGCACGGCAGAATTCACAAATAGCACTTGGTCTAGTCGAGATTATGATGTACCGATCCAATTATCCATGTTTTTCGGGTTCGCGGTACGGTGGCGGTCAAGCTTTACGTGGATTCCGAGAACGACTGATGTTGGACGTACCAGATAGTATGGTCGAGACTAACGCCAAAGCATTGATCAAGAAGGCACGGAATCATTTGGGTACGAGGGCATATGACTCCTTTCAGCAATGGTCCAATGGATATGCTATTTAGAGGCTACTCTATGTAGTAATGATTATTGTAGCACACGCAGCACACGTACTGTGTTAAAAATAAATAAGTAGAAAATAATGGTACGAGATATAATAGTTAAACGTTAAAATAAGTAGATCGATATAAACATAATTTCTAGCTAAGATACCTTTATAGGTTTCATGTTATAAGGACAACTTTTTAAAGTGGTGGCCTTTTTTAATAAGTGTTACAGACAGACATGAAAGTTCTTAAGTCTAGGTAGACACACAGTTCATGAGACCAATAGTTACGATGAAACTAGAAGGTGAAACGTCACACCGAGTTTTCCATTCTCGTTATGATCGATACACTAGCAAGCTGCTAGTAACGTAACGTCCGATGTTTTTATTTTTTATTAAATTTTAAATGTTCCTTGTTATAAGTTACAAGAATTTAAATTTAGCTGCCTCTCTGTCTATAATGAGTTAATTCTTGTTCTAATATGATATAGGAAGAAATGTCTTTTTCTTCCACTGAGATAACTCATGTTGTGCATCTTTAGGTAATTTCTATTTTGTTGTGTGTGTTTTGTGTGTGTGTGCATGCGTGTTATATGAGCAATCCGTTCAATCGTCCATCAGACTGAATATAGATGTATCAACCTTAACGTCTCGCTTTATTCCAACAGTATAGGCAATGAAAAAGAGGCCAGGTCGATGTATTGTTTTCTAATACTCTTTCTTTACTGTCTACGTTTTCATATTTCTTGATGAGGATGAGGATGGTGAGGATGATAATTATCATTCGGATTATGATGATGGCTTTGATGATGTAGGTGACGATGATGACCGTGCAAGTGTGGTGGCGGTGGGGGCAAATGCTGATTATGATTATGATTATGATGCTGATTGTTATTGTTATTGTTATCGTCTTCTTCTAGAAACAATGGGGAGGAAGTTAATAAAAGAGAAGAAGAAACAACAGCATCATTATTTCCTTCAGCCTCCTTTTCTTCTCTACTTTTTCTTTCAATTTCAACGTCATCAAAAATACGTCGAAATGATGAATTGTGATGATGATGGTGATGCGGTTCTTCTTCATTTACTAGGTGGTCGATATGAGGTATTGACGACGAAGACATAGGAGCGATGGGTGGATTGAACTGTTGCTGTTGCTGCTGTTGATGATCGTCATCTACAGCAGCAACGTCTTGTTGTTGCTTGTTGTGGAGGTGATTGTGACTGCGATAGTCCTGAGAAGGAGGATAAGGGCGACTACTTTGGTCGTAGTTCTGTTGATGATGTCGCTGATGCTGATGGTGGGGATAGTATCCAGATTGATCATGATCACGCCCACGCCCATGGGCGTAATAGTTGTATGGTGCGTGGTTGTTCGGATTATTATAGTGAGCAGCAGCAGCAGCTGCTGCCGCCGCCGCCGCGTGATCGTGATTGTGAGGCAGATGATGAGGATGAGGATGATGTTGTTGTTGCTCGTTGTGTTGATGATGCCCCCGTGAAAATAGTTTTTGTTGTAGCTGCTGCTGCTGCTTATGTTGATACTGCGACGATGACGACCTCGATACACAAGCAGGAGATTGTCGATGGTTATGAAGATTCGAATTCGAATTCGAATTCGACGACGATGACATCCTCTGTGGTGGTAAGAATTCACTGTTACTACTTCTACTACTTATATTACTGTTCACACTGTTCGGTCTAGTACCACCAGGAGTAGAAGATGGTACAGTAACTTCTTTCACCGGCGGAACATCATTGTCATTATTCGAGGTGTTACTGTTCTTGTTCTTGTTCAAGGCTTGAGGAGACGAGGAAGAAGTGATGGGTACAGGAACTACTGGTGGTGGTGCTGCAGCAAAAGACGATGACGATACTCCTGGTGCAGGTGGCCAATAATATTGGTGATCATCGTTGGTGGTATAATGTTGTTGATGATGCTCATGCTGATGATGTTGCTGTTGTTGCTGCTGCTGATGCTGATGTTGGAGGTGACTATTATTCGGATGATTATGATGATGATTATAAGGATAATTCTTCGGTAGAATAGCAGGTTGTGATGAATTATTATTGGAAGGATGTGATTGATGTTGTTGTTGAGAAGAAGGAATAGGCTGTGGTTGTGGTTGCGGCTGTCCCGTACTCATCGCCAATGATGAAGATGATGATGATGATCTGGCTGCCAAGATTTGTAACTTATTTCTTCCATTAAAATCATTATCAATGGTTCTTCGTATACATTTTATAGACTTCATTGATCCTATCCTTGGCATAGACATAGACATAGACATAGACCTTGATGGTATTGCTGCTGCTCCTCCTCCTCCTCCTCCTACGTTGTTATGATTATGATTATGTTGTTGTGGTTGTTGTTGTTCCATACTTTTCAGAAAATCTCTCGATGATTTTCGTAAGGCGTGTCCAATTTTATCTTTTGCTTTGTCATTCCCTATATAGGACCAACGACCAGTCTCTGGATTTTGACGTACTAGTCCAGCACCGGAAGGGGAATGTCGTCGTACGGATTCTAAGATATCCATGATGATCACACCTTTATCATTCTTCGTACGTGCTGCCATATACCGTGGTACATTATCACGGACTAAATTCCGTAACATTCTATTCCCATCTGTTACATTTAATTAATGTGTTTGTATTAGTGTTTTTGTGTTTGTGTTTTGTTAAAGAGTTCGCAAGAGTCGTTGTGGATAGAATAGAAAGGAAGAAAAACAAAGACGATGTGTAAGTTTCTATGCACAAGAAAAAACCCGATTACAAAAACTGTAGAACGGTCATCAATCAATCGATCACTGTACAATCAAACAACAATTAAAATTGATAATTGCTAGCTGGGGAGGAACAAAATCTACAGTACGGCATCTCTCTCCCATTGTAATCCACGATTTGATACATAAAGTTGATTGTCGACAATAAAGGAGGCACACACAACACAACACACACACACACACACACGCATCACACACGCAAACGATTGATCGATCGGTATCTGAGTTGAAGTTCCGATGACGACAACCACAAAGCGATTACACGTTACGTTACGCTACGTTTGCTTGTTAGTTAGTTAGTTAGTTTGTTTAGTTGACACGTACCGTGATGATAATTTTGACGAGCCCAACCAACAATACAATCCATATTCGATGGTTCAAAATTTTCTGGTAGCTCTGTTAATAACCATTGCTGTTGTTCGTCACTCTCTGTTGTTGCTGTTGCTGTTGTCGTCGTTGCTATTTTTGTTGTTGCTGTTGTCTCCCCACTAAACCCATGATGAGTATAAAAGTCCCCTCCTCCTATCATGATTGATTGATTGATTGTTGATCAGATCAATTGATACTAACGATCTGTATCTAATCTAAAGGAAATGATGAAGCTATTTACAACAATATGTTTGGCTGCTTTTTTTTGGTTGCTTCCTTTGATTGGATGTATTGTTTGCTTGGTTTGTTAATAGGGGGAGTGAGTTGAGTGAGTGAGTGAGTGAGTGTGCGGCAGCGTTGAGTGGGTAGGATAATTTAATTTGATTGATGGAGCATTGGAAAAAATTAAATTAGCACACAGTCAAAAAAAAAAAATTAGAGTGCAACCAATCAAAAATCAAACAAAGGGGCCGAAATCTTTTAGACTTCTTCGTCATTTTTTCACGGTATTGAAAAGAGGCGCACTCATCATTTTCGAAAGTTCACGAAGATCTCACGGCACGACGTAGAAAAAAAACGAACCGTGATTCGATTTCTTGGCTGGTACGCAGTGTGGTGTGACAAAAACTCCTTAAATATACGCCGACACACATAACAAATATGGGCAACGAGAGTGTTGACTTTCTCTAAGCAAACAAAGCTCCTGTAGTTGTTACGCGAATCGAAAGCACCAAGCGAGCTTGGTCTGGTGACCGAAAATATATCATAAAGAATGCGTCGCGCGTCGTGGGTACAGTCACTAAGCAGTAACTCGGCTTGAGATACGACTGTCCGCTTCCCCTTCCATCTCTCTCTCTCTCCTTAAGAGTGTGTAGGGAGACCACACCCTCATTCTTCCCTCATCATTCTTTTTCATGAAAGGAAAAGATGGTGATTCTGCATGACAGCTAGTAAGTAAGTATGCCCCCAGATCTCCAAGTAGTGATAGAGGATTTTCACAGAGGTATTTTTCACCTGGACAAAAATGTTGTTAATCTTGGTACAGTCAGAAATCTCCTTCTATAAGAGATTGATATTATTATTGTTATAATCTTCATGTGAAAACACGTCTGTCAAACCTATCCATTGAAAATGTATGTTGTGAACCCCTTCTCTGTTGATCTTTTATAACAAAATCTTGTATTTTAAATACCACTTAAATCAACATAATACTTATTTGATTCATCTATATTTCTTCTTTACTTTCTGATGCAGCACCACATAGAATCTTGCTTTAAATTCTATACCTTTAGAACTATACAGTACATGCATGGTGGTAATTCTTTTGTTGTGTCATATCATTATTAATTCAGGAAACAAAGCATCCATGTGCAAATGGATCTTGAATGTCTTAAAAGCTGCTAAGGAGTATTCTGAAAAAATATACAGCAGATGCATCTACATCACCCAATGTGGCACAATTCATTAATACCAGGTGTATTTAAGAGTTTCATAGCTGTCTCTAGAATAATAAAAAGTATAGAAAATATGTTAACATTTTTTAGATACGTATCTTTATTTATTTACATTCAGTTGATTTAGTTTTGTGATATTGATATTGATGTTGATGCGCTAAATATATATCTTAATCTACTCTGAATGCCCTTTTCAATGCCTGCGCAGATTTGGCATACTGTGTCATTAACTGGGCAGCATCTGTCTGGTCATCCATACTACTACTTGAATCCATAAGTTTTGTTCGACATTCCTCGATCTTGGTATAAAGAAGCTCCAAGGTCGAGTCAATACCATCATTGTTCTTGCTCGTGATATTGTTTTCATCCCTTTGTTCCAGTTCCGGTTTAATATACTCTAAAGCAGACTTTTCTGGAGAAGGAGAAGGAACAGAACTTTGTCGAATAATGAAAGGAGGGTCGACGAGATTGATAATGATTGGCATCGTTTCACTCGTATCGTTGCTTTCATATACCAACGATGGTGGCGATGGTAATATATTAAACTCACTGTCATCCAATGACGGTGCTGGCGAACTATCACTGTCGCTATCCACGATACTGTTCTCAAGAATGATTTGGCTCTCAGCATTCGCTATTATCCTTTCGATTGAGTCAGTGATATCCACATCTTTGCTGTAGTTACCTGCTCCTCCTTGTTGGGTATTACTAGCTCCTTCATTTGCATCATTTAATGCAAGTTTCGCTTTTAGAATAGCAACTTCGGCAGCTTTGGCCTTCGCTTCAGCTTCAAGCTTTGCTATTTCCATCATAATCTGAACTGCTTCAAGTTTCTTTAAGTTCGCAGAGAGCAACTTGACTTCAACGGATTCTGCTGCTGCTGCTGGATCCATATTTGACTCCTCAACGAAAACATCCATCGTTTGATGTAATTCTGGTGGGGGTACCTTCCCCTTTTCATCTGCTTCCATTACCGATAAATTTGCTTCGGAGGATTTCAATGTATTGACAATCATCAGCATGTCTTCTGATTTATTATCTTCACTTAATTGGCTTGTACAAGCAGGCGGATCTACTCTATCAATATTATATTGTATTCCTGAATGATTATTATCCGACCTGCTTCTTTTATTAGCTTGGTCTCGTATTGATTTAAATAAGGCTTGTTCGTAAAAATTAACTGGCATATCAAGGCGTAGCGGTGATACGCCGGTGCTTGTTATTACGTTGGATGAGAAGAAACCTTCGCGAATACCGGTAGTACGGCTTTCTTGTCTGAATTCAATAGCTCGTGGGAGACCGCTTGTTATGACACTGTCTTCAATCTCGACATTCATTAGAGTAAAAACGCAACTCGAACAAACAACTTTGTGATGTTATTTGCACTCCTTCAAAAATCTTATGGGAGTTGACAATTAATACCATCAGATCTGTGTATATTTAGAGGAAATCAAATTGACGAGTCGAATTACAGGTACTGTATGTAAGTACTTGAAGTACTGGTTCCTCTTGCTACTATGCTCGAGCGAAAGAGTTTTCGCAAGGAATCATTAAAGAATACATTCTGTATCAAATAAACCTGAGATCACAACTGTCATGGGCGATACTGCCAGATACGTTAGTATGAAGTGAACAAAAAGTGAGATAGTGTGATTTGACATTTCAACGGCAAGCAAAAAAGGATAATTAATCACACGCATGAATTTAGCGTTAGTACCAGCAGTATCGTGAACGAGATTGAATGGATAGCAGTTGAAACGATTTCTTCCCTCATTATTATCGCAGAATTTCTGTACTTATTATTAAGGGACGCGTGGTCTAAAAAACATCCCCGCGTGCTTTCGGGGGGATACATTTTTACCCATCTCCACTGAATGAGGTCTTTTTTGTTTTTCCGGTTTTTCTAAATAGTCCTACCGGCATCAAAATAATTTTCTCATTTTTTTTATTTAGGACATATTTTGGAACAATACAGTAGCCCTTGAAAAAAACTACCGTTTCAGAATTTTCTTTTTGTACCACCAATAGTAGTTGCACATGTCGTTTCTAATTGAATTTTTATAATTCAACGATGGGTGGTAATTAGTTGGTGTAGTTAGATCAGAGGTAGTAGGAAACTACTACACACATGATACGTGAAAACAAGCAGCAAAATGATCATAATAATTTTCATTTCACTTTTTCTTTGTACATTGATTGTACATCAAAATCGCGACGCACGACAGTGTTTTAGTTTCCGTCGTAACTACCTCGCACAAATATCATACAATAAACATGTTGTCGTCGGAATGGGAAACCGGAGATACTACAAAAAAAGAAGATTTGACTAATACTAGACGTATGTCGTTGTCGCAGGAAGGAAATGGAGAAAATGTCGACAACAACAAGGCACAAGAGCAGCTTAAGGCGATGGGCAAGGTATTGAAGCGCTACAAGTCCGAAAGAGATGACGTGAAAGTAAAGGTCAAGGAATTGGAGTGGCGTCAAGGAATGCAGAATTCTCATTTGAGTTCAAGCAAAGACTTTAGTATGGATAAAGAAGACGCAGATCTTTACCAAAGGAAACTTCGATCTAAAATAATCAAAACGAAGTATGTGAATGACCTGGCACATAAATATTATGCAAAGAAACATTTGTTGTGTATCTTCCTCCCAATACAAATATTATCTGTTTGGACAACAGTTTCGGGTGCGGCATGTGCTTATATTTTAATCATGGCGGAAAACCCCCCACGAAGTACTGAAGCCCCAAGTGACAATAGTACCGATTACATTTCTACTACCAATGATACTGATGATAAGCCCATACATGAAACCCTACCGCTTCTGAGATCATTGCTCAATGCTCTTGTTGGGGCCAGTCTTTTAATCCTGACAAATTTGGGCAATGTTTTACAGTATGATACTTTGTCCAAACATCATTTGTTAGTTTCTGCTCAAATGGATGAGTTAATTGAGTTTGTGGATTTTGTAGCTGAAACAGGAGGAACAGATGAATGCTACGATAGTATCAAAGAGATAGAGAACAACTTCAAGGTAAGTATCAGAAATAACAAACTCTCCCCTCCAAGTGAAATAAAGTTGGCTTTTGATATTCTACAAAGTAAACTTGAAGTGAAATTAAGAATGGAAGATAGAAAATCTCGGAGTTTTGTTTCCACCACCTATGACCCAATGACGGACTATAGTCTTTTAGCAAGTTTCATTGAAAGTAGAATCAATTTAACTACCATGTTACCAGGTTCACGAAGATCAGCCAAAATGATTGATGATATCATTGATGACAGTAAAATGAATAACACCGCATATTAAGATGACGATGATGACGATGATGACGACGATGACGACGATGACGACGATGACGATGACGATGATAAAATCTCCTAAAGTACGCGTTATGACGCATAATAATATAATATATTGGTTATTGCTTAGCAATGATTTGAGTATTGTACGCTTGTTAAAATTAGATTTTTTTTTAAATATACTGAACCTGCTCTCATCTAAAATACAATAGAGTCCTCGATCATTCCGATTACGACGACACCAACGCCAGCACTATCATCATCACCATCATTACTATCGAATTCGTTTTCGAATTCGTCTATGCCTACGAGGATCTTTCACGATGAGTATGGTATCATCAGGGACGAGTAAGAGGAGGAGGAATGCGAGAGACACCATATTAGAAGCAGATGGATAGAAGAAGAAGAAGAAGAAGAAGACGAAATAATAGCAGTATCAGCACCAGCATCGAAACCAGCATCAATCGAAGACGATGGCCGTCATGATTAAATCCTTTTGATGCTACTAATCATTATTCAAAATCATAGTCACAAGGTAACGCTGGTGGGAATAATAATAATGACAGTAATGGTTCCAACGACGAAGCTGCTGGTAGTAATGATAATGTATTTGATGAGTTCGAAATTGATAACGATATATCCAAGCTTTTCAAGTTTCTTGAGTTACAAGTAGCGCTTACCTCAATAAAAGCAAAAGAAATCAGCTATATATGGAGGAGACGAACATCAAATTCTGCAGAAGAATTTCCTGTGTGTAAGATTCCTCTACAAACCCAAAGACGTGTTCGCTATTATTTGTAGTTTACTTCAAGCGGCAGAGACATGAGGTTATTTACTTATCTATTTATCCTATAAATATTCCCCATCAGCGTCGTCGTCGTCGTCGTCGTCGCGGTCGTCGTTTGCACTCTTTTCGTTTTCGCTTTTTTTAGGACTCATTTTTGTTTTGCTCAAGTGTTGACGTAACCGCACCAAATTTATTTTAATAAAGTTTCAACAACATTTAGGATCTCGAGTGAGGGCAGTAACGTTAGTTGAGTAAGTTTAGCTACTTGAAGTAGTAGAGCGAGTAGTACTTCCTCCGTGCACCGGAAAGTGTCGCGCGGGCTATCGCGTGAAAATTACACATTCAAATCAGATCGTAGTTCAGACGCGCGTTATTTCATTTGTGCCAACATATCTACGACTCATCAAGAGTTCGAGTGAGTGATTTACTTTCTCGTCGATTCGTGTCTGTACCGTAACCAGTGTAAAGCAACTATGTACTGTAATCTTGTTCTTGAAGGTTCTTACTAAGTATGCAAGGAACGTATTCATTAGAGATCCTGATAGATCAATATTCACTGGTTTACATATACCGCATCGATAACAAGAACAGTCACGTTGGTATTTCAAATGTTGGGTTTGTAAATCTCTGACTTCTCTCATTAAAAAAAAGATTTAATTCGATTCCAATCAAAAACAAATCAAATAAATACAGTACCTTTTCTTCGGCTGGAAAAACTTGCAAAACAAATACACCACAAATACATCCCAACGAGAATGAAATATAATATGTTGCCTGCAGGATTAGTAGTAGTTATTAGTTGCGTGCTAATACTAGAGGTTCGTTCTGAATTCACAAGAAATATAAACGCAGTTCCAAATTGCATAAGGCCGGGTATGGATGAGTTTTATGCAGAATATGGTAATGACGATGGTAAAAAATCAATAGTCGACGATGGTGTTAACGACCTAGATCTTAATTATCTATCAGATGACTTTGTTCAACATTTTGGAGAGTGTATCGATGAAGATGTTAATGATGATGGCAGTTGTTTTGCATATGGCAATGTTAGTGGTATCTTCAATTCAATGATGATTACAATTGAGCCAACTTCAAATGGAGACGAAGATATTATTTCTATTTGGTCTGATCCACCTGAACTTGTATCGATTGAATGTGATGGACTACTTGGAGGTAATAAACTTCATTATGATTATGATAAGATTGCAAACAACATCATCACAGGGCGAAGTCAAGGAATATTAATCAAACACCCAGCCGCAAAGAGAAATCGCACATTGCATATCACAACAGGTGATCCCGCTTACATTGATCGAATGCGTACATGTGATTTCCTTCCTCAAGGTTATTATCATACAATTGTGAACATCAAAAAAGGATTTGATAAGATAGAAATTTATGGTATGTATGGCAGTGGTGTGGTAGTAAGAGCAGACTTACGCAACAGTACAACTACAGCAAGTTACACTTCCTATGCTGACAATTCCATAGGTGAGTATTATTTATTATTACGTCGTTATTGTATCCCAATACAGGTATATGTATATGTATATGTATATATACATATTATTAATGATAGTAGGCTCTAAATTCTAACCAAAACGACTTTTGTTCTATTTTTTGTTTCTCCAGCTATTATTGATTTGCCACTACTTATGAGTAGCCCCGGTAGTAATTCCTATTACAATCCGATCTCAGATGTACGTGCAGGAGGAAACAACTCTGTTTTATTGCTGAAAGGTAATCCGGATATGTTCTTTTGTTACAACGAAAATGCCACTTGCTTTGTGGATGGTGACATTGGTCATGATTACGACTACGATTGCGATGAATCAAAGGGAAAGCTACTTACAAATGACTGCACCAATATCACCAATATTAATGCTGGTTCATGTACTGATGAAGACTTTGAGGATTATAATAACCTCGTGAGCAAAGCAAATCATTTCAAGCTCATGCTCAAGCTTGAGCTTGAGTTTGAAACAACAACAAGAACATTCGTCATTCTTCCACCACCACCATCCATTGATCCATCATCATCATCATCATCATCGTCTTCTATGATTATAATCAATTCTGTGGTCTTTTCACTAACGATAGTTGGTCCACTTTTCTTGTGGATGATCTTACCAAGTTAGTGTATTAATCTAGAAAAAAGTATAGTAAAATACTACTAAAACAAGTTTTAAAAAATTTATAGTGCCCTACATTTTTATTATCGACTTTCTCTCTCTCTCTCTCCGAGGGGCAAGAAATACACATTTTTGAGTAAAGATCTACTTGCTTTTGGGGGACGATGATTTTGTTCGTTCGTTCACTCCCCTTGACTACCGTTTAGTCCGTGACTGGATTGAAACCTGTCCCGGTACGCACGTTCTGTTTTTTCGATTTGCTTCTTTTACTCTCTTTCATCTCCTCGAAATCTTTCTTTCAAAAGCGCTGAAGACATTGCCAATGATCACCGATTGACTGCACTCACTCTTTTGATTGTTGTCGGTATTGACGTTTACTACAATACTACAAAACGAGTTCAACTTTTAAACCGCAATAGACCTGGACTCGACTCGACTCGACTCGACACGCGAAGTAAACAAAAGAAAGAAATCCTACTAGTGAAGTACAGACAGTAACAGAGCAGTATCATAATCTTATCTCACACACAACCATTATGTCGTCAACTACTGAAAGTACTGAAAGTACTGAAATTGAAAGTATTGAAATTGAAATTCCATCTGTGGATAAACGTCAATATAAACATATTACATTAGGTAATGGTAATAAAGTTAATAATGGGTGTTGTTTGGATGTCTTATTAATCTCCGATATAGCCACTGATAAAGCAAGTGCTGCTATTGATATTAATATTGGTCAATTATGTGATCCAATACTATCACCGGGTATTGCTCATTTTTTAGAACACATGTTATTTATTGGTACTAAAAAATATCCTCAAGAAAATGATTATGATTCTTATTTGCAAAAAAATGGTGGTTCCTCTAATGCATTTACTGATTTAGAACATACAAATTATTATTTTGATATACAACATAATTGTTTAGAGGGTGCCTTCGACCGGTTTGCACAATGTTTTATTGCACCCTTATTTACCGAATCTGCCTTAGAACGTGAAGTACAAGCTGTGGATTCCGAACATGCAAAAAATTTAATGACCGACCAGTGGCGGATGTTTCAACTATCTAAAACAAAATTAGTGAATGGCTCTGGTAGTGAAAATGGACATCCATTTGGTGGATTTGGTTCAGGAAATGCTGAATCATTACCAACAGTTGTCGTTAAAAACGGCGACGACGAGGAAGGTAGTAAAGACAATGATGATGAGAAGGAGGATGGTGAGAAGAAGAAGGAGAACGAATCCAATGGGAATGGTACACATATACGTGAACAATTATTAGACTTTTTTCAAACGTATTATAGAAAAAGTTTATCATTATATAAATTAGTTATATTAGGACGTGAATCTTTGGACGAACTTGAAGAGATGGTACAAAAATATTTTGGGGAATTAGTTGAAATTTTCGAAGAAAAACAAGATAAACTTGGAAGTTCTGAAAGTTCTGAAACTACTACTACTCATGTAACAAAAGAAATGTTAAGGAATGAATTATATCCAAGTCCCAAACAATGGTATGTCCCCCAACGATTACATATTATACCAATATCACAAATCCATTCATTGGAATTACAATTTCCAATTCGTGAAATTATTTCATTGTATCAAACAAAACCAACACGATATCTATCTCATTTATTAGGACATGAAGGAAAAGGATCTTTATTAAGTTATTTAAAAAATACAAAACAATATGTCACTGAATTATATGCCGATGATGGATCGAAAAGTTGTCATGATTTTTCAATTTTTACTATTCATATGGAATTAACATTACTGGGATTAACAAATGTGAATGAAATTATTACAATCATCTTTGGATATATTCAGTTACTGCAAACAAAAGGTCCACAAGAATGGATACATAACGAGTCACAAACTATATCAGAAACACAATTTCGTTTCTTAAGTCAACGTAATCCCATGGATTACACTTGTTCATTAGCGGGACGGATGCAAAATTATCCATCCCAACATTATTTAAGTGGTCCCTATAAAACATTTGATTGGTCGTCGACATTAGTAGAGGAATGTTTAACTGCTCTTAATCCAGACAATATGTTAATCTTACTATCATCACCAACATTTGATAACGGGGATGAAGATAATGAGGAACCATCTGTATGTACCGAAGTCGAACCATGGTATGGAACAAAGTATTCAACAATTGAATTATTATCAAATGAATTGAATACATGGAAATCGATTCAGCATACGTCATATCCTGAATTACAATTACCGGAAGTGAATGATATGATTGCAACAGATTTGACTTTACTGCATACTACTACTAGTGAAAGTAATGATGATGGTAAAAGTAAAGATGATGTAGAAGCAACAACAACGGAGTTGTCATCGTCGTCATCGTCATCTTTTCCGAAAGATCAACCACAATGTATTCATCAAGATTCAAATATTACAATTTGGTATAAACCAGATAATATATTTGACATGCCAAAAGTTAATATTATGATACGATTCACATCCGGACAAGGTTCCTTTTCACCACATCAATCCATTGCGGCACAAATATTTACAGAATTAGTAGAAGAACAATGTAATGAATTTTCCTATGAAGCCACTATGGCTGGATTGCATTGTGATATTAGTCCATCGTCTGGATCCGGTATCGAATTACAAATTTCGGGTTATAATCATAAAGCACATGTACTTGTGGAAAAATTAATTGATACAATAATGGATTTACTTAATAATGGTAATGATAAGGAAGACGATAACGATGATCATATTACAGAATTATTTGATCGTGTGAAATATAAAATTGAACAATCCATACAATCATTTTTAGTTGGACAACCATACCAGCATTGTATTTATGGTACGTGTGCTTGTTGTTTGTCTTTGTTTTTGTGTTGAACTTCTGTACATCATTGTGCATGATGTAGACGTGACCTGACCTGACGTATATAGGTATCTCTGCTGTATCTTTCTATGATTGTACCAAATTGCCGACTCATTCATTCATTCGATCCCACTACTGCATTCCTATTCTTTCCTATAAATATAATCAAAAAAATAATAGGTGGTGATTTAATATTAGCATCACAAGGAACAACAACAATTGATGATAAATTAATTGCCTTAAAGAGTATTACATTAAAGGATGTAATAACATTTGGGAATATATTTATGAAATTTTGTCAATTAGATTCATTAGTACATGGGAATGTATCAGCACAGCATACCTATGATATTATTAATATGGTATGGAAAAAGACACGACAACAAGATGGACAACAAAAACCAGAACAACCAGAGGAGGCATCGGCATCGGCAGTAGTAGAAGTTGTTACACCAATTATTCGTACCCCACTTGAAAAACGAGTTATTCAATTGAATAATAGCAATTCGTCGTCGTCGTCGTCGTCACCATTATCGTACCTGTATCGGTTTGCTGAATTTAATGAAGCGAATACTAATTCATGTGTTGCAATTATTTTACAAATGGGCATACTTGATATGAAATCAAATGCTATGTTAGCATTCATCAATCATTTGATTAGAGAACCAGCATTTAATCAATTACGTACTGAAGAACAATTAGGTTATATTGTCCATACGTCGGTGAAAACAAGTGGTGATCACATCAAAGGACTACTAGTATTAATCCAATCGGATTCCTTTAATCCCAATCATGTTGAAGAACGGATTGAACTATTTTTAATGAATTATCGACAAAAATTAGTTGATATGTCTGAATCAGATTTTCAAACTCATGTCGATGCTATGGTAGCTAGTTTTCTTGAAAAGGTTCGTCGTCGTCGTTTCGTGTGCGTTTACATTGTGTTAGAATCAATCTCTCTATCTTCGTTTTGGGGCGGGCGGGCGACAACCAATCATCTTCTTTTTTATCTTCTTCTTTTTACTCACACTTTCACCACTAACTTCCCCCTGTTAACACATTTTACTTCATTATATACAGAACAAAAATCTTGGTGAAGAATCATCTCGGTATTGGCATGTTATTCTTAATAAGACGTATGAATTCTCGAGGTATCAAAATCTTGCGGAGCATGTGAAGACGTTAAAGAAATTGGACATGTTACGTTTTTATGACAAGTATATTTCCGTGAACGCACCATGTCGACAAAAACTTTGTGTCCACGTCGTTGCGAAACAGCATGAAGATGAAGACGAGGACGGTGGTGGTACTGCTGTTGCTGCTGAAACTGCTTTGACGGCAGACAAAGAAGAAATATTGGGAGGAGAAGAAGAGGAAATGAAAGAACCCGAAGTGAAGACGGACGCGGCAGCAGTGATCCATATTGATAATCCTGTTGATTTTAGACATTCGATGCCACTTTATCCCATGCCTCTTAAGGCTAATGTGGATGTAGTCGATGTTGGAATCAACAAATAAAGAGGAGCGAGGCGGTAAAACGATCTACTCTTCAGGCCAAAAAAATTATAAGAGATAATAAGGAAAAAAAGAAAGAACAAGACAAATAAACAATATAACTAACGAACTAACTAAAAAATCCATGAATTAAAAATTGATACAGTAGCTAATCTAAAGGTAGTACGTACGTATGCTGCGGCTACAAACTAGCTAGTCAAGTTGGAATATTAAAAATCTATTTTATGTATAATGAGTTGCCTACTCTAGTTACAGTATATTCTCACATTTATATCTATGTTACTCGATAAACACCCTCCCCATTTGATTTGATCGCTACCAGTGGTGAAGCTATGGTTGCTGGTGAGGATGCTGATGTTGGTGGTTGCTGTTATTGGTGTAAAATCCATCCCCTGTCGTTTGGTTATTCGGTGTAGCTATACCCTGCCCTTGAATTTGTCCCGGCGCTCCTATTCCAGCTACTTGTCCCGACATCGGGATTGCCATACCTAAATTGGATGCCGCTACAAGCCTACTAGTACCATCGTCGGCAGTTACAACGTAGTACCCGCCACCTTGAGCCGCTGCTGGTGCACCACCTGTATTCATTCTGGCAGCAGCAGCGTTGGGGATGTTCGGATTCATCAATGCTTGATTCATAGAGTATTGTTCCAGTTGCTGCTGCTGCAAAGCTAACGCAGCTTGCTGTTGCTGCAAAAGTATTTGTTGTTGTTGGAACTGATGCTGCATCATTGCGAGTTGCTGCTGATAAGCTTGCGGATCGTAATTTCCCATATTTGGATTTTGTATACCAGTATTGTTGCTCGTCACGGCGGCGCTCGAGTCATTCAGAGGTACGGCGTATTGCATCGGTAGTTGCGTTGTTGATCCAAGAACAGCAGGTGGAGCAGGTGGGGTACTCATTGCTAATGGAAGGTTATTGGGGATATTCTCAGCATTGAGGTCCGTTGGTGGTGGGCCAATGTATATCCCACTATCGTGACTCGATGCGTATACGACCTGTTGATGAAGAGAATCTATTTCAGCTGGTACGCGTGATGTTGCAGTAACATCTCCTTCTCCAAACGAGCGGCTAGTAGCCACGGGGAAGCGTCGTTGTTGATGATTCCCATTATGTAGTACTTGATGTGTACCATATGATCCACTCTGACTTCCTAGGTTGGTGTGATGATACGTTGATCGACTATTGTTCGAGCTCATGGTCGTAGCCGACGTAGAAGCTGTCATGCTGCCTGTCGTTACCGAATCTCCTGGGCCTGTAGGAACAACTCCAGGTCGCTGTAGTGCGAGCGCAAAATCAACTTCAGCGAAATTACCTGCTTCAGAATAGCTTTGAGGGCCATACATAATACTTTGTGTACCTGCAGCAGCAGAATTGTATCCGGCAAGTTGTACACCTTGATTGTTCCCGAATTGTGTCATACTCGAAGGCATTTGGTATGAGCCTGGACGCATCTGAGGACCTGCTGCTGTTTGGTTCGTAAATTCGTCACTATAACTTGACACAGAAAGTGTCTCGGATGAAACACTACGTACGGTCGGTAATCCATCTTGACTATAGGGACTTTCAGATCGAGAACGATTGCGACTATAACTTCGATGTTGTCCACGCCTAGCTGCTTGCTGCTTCTCCCGCGTCTTTTGAACATTCAATAACTTTCTTCGGTATATGGTTGGATCGGAAGGTGCCTCCCAATATAAATTCAATATTATGTTGGCTTGGTTATCATCCTTGATTGGTCCTGTGTTTGCTTCCATAGTAGCACCTGTCAAAAATGGGTGGTTCACTACCTGAGATGCCGTCCATCGTTTCCACGGATCTGGGTCTAGGATGCCTGTACATTAAGTTACACGGGAGCAAAATATAAAAGAGAGGAATAAATGTTAGATTAGTTTATACTAGTCATAAGGAAGGAAGATAAGATCGAATCAAACAATCATAAACCAACCCCATGGAATAACAATAATGAAATAATACAATTTTACATACCGTAAAGGAAATGAACGAAATATTGCAAGAGACGGACGTCTTCTTGTTTCCCACTTTGTCCCTTATCAAGAACAATATCTGATAATCGAGTACGTTTGAAATATCGATTCCCGGGTTGTTTCTCCAGCTTAGTAAGTCCCCCTTTCTTTTTAATATCTTTTTGTGAAAGAGATGCGATGTATTCCTGCTGAGTTTTAATCCTCCATTGTGGTAACGGACGAGGTGGTTGTGAACCTGGTCGGCTTTCGGGAGGAATCGGACTTGGTGATCGAGGATTCGTCGCAGAAGGTCCTGGTGGAGTTGGTGTTGGAGTTGGAGCAGGTACAAACTTAACGAAGAATTTAGACGTTTTTGATCCTTGATCAAGCATCCAGTCTGGTGTATCACCTATCATTTCACTGATACGTCCCAACTGATTGTGCTCGTGAACACCCGGTAGAATAGGTAGACCCAAAAATAGCTCGGCTGCAACACATCCCAATGACCACATATCAATAGCAGAATCGTAAGCAAGACCGATTAACACTTCCGGACTACGATAAAAACGAGATTGGATATAGGTATGGGACATCTGACCTTCGAAACACGCTGAACCAAAATCTATTAACTTGATATTTTGAACCGCCATCACTGTAGTAGTTATTGTAGATAGAGAAGCGTCGTCGTTACCATCAGAGTTACCCGCCATCGTCGTCGCTGCCGCTGACTTGCCCGTTTCTTCTACTTGCGTTCGTTTGCTTTCACCTGCACTCATTACTGATTCAGCATCATCATCATTAACCAACAATATATTTTCAGGTTTCAAATCGCAATGGACAATACTTTTCTGGCCTAGTGCTCTTGCTCCCAATACAGCCTGCCGGACCATTGTTTGTACCACACCCAATGGCAGGCCACGAAATTGTCGTTTTTTCAGTACCTCATATAGATTCATTCCCAATAGCTCGAAAACAAGACATAAATGATCCTTGTACATAAAGTAGCATACCATATCGACCATGTAGTTAGTATTACTACTACTACCGTCATTACCGGACGACGACGTTGACGTTTTTAATGCACGGATGACATCGATTTCAATAGCAGCCTGTCTTGTATATGCCGGTTTTGCCTTTACAATCTTAACGGCAACATATTTTCCAGTTTGACTGTTTAGACATTTAAATACTTGTGCGAATGTACCCTGTCCCAATAATGATCGTACACGAAAATCAGTATATCCTGATGCACCTGAACCACTTTGCCGTATTTTCGAACCATCGTCACCGCCATTCGAATTCGTTTTGTTGTTGAGTACATGTACTTGTTTACGAGGTACACTTAGCGTATCATTCTTATATACGATAAGATTCCCTTCAGTATTATCACATAAATTATAATTGGTACCAGAAACACCTTCCGATGGTTGCGTTAAACATTTTCCTCTTGGTGGTGGTAATGCATTATAACTTCGTGATGAATTACAAGTACGTGTACCAATAGATGATGCCCGTGTTCCAATTGATGATGAAGCAATGATCGAATTATCATTATCTCCTCTACCACCATCCCCAACACTTTGTGTTGAGCGTTGATTAATATTAGTATTATTCGTTGCACGGGAACGACCATTAGAAGAATCGGATGATGAACGTTTATTAGTACAAGAATCGGATTCAATAACGGCAGAAAGAGAACCACGACGCTGATGATATATACTGTTATGATTGTTGTGATTGTGATTGTGACTCCTAATATGATGATGAGAACTATTATTATTATTATTGTTGTTATGGGCATCTCCAATTGTATTGTTGTTGTTATTGTTATTGTTGCTACTACTGCTACTACCATCCCCAGCAAGTGTCATTTGAGCAAATGCACGCCGATCAGAGGATACATCGTGATCAGAATCATGATTCTGCTTCTGATTCGACTGCGACTGTCTTCTTAGATGTTGGTGTTGTTCCTTTACGTTACTTGTATTTGTATTAGGATTGGTACGTTGATATTCTGTATGCCATAATCGAAATAGATCATTTGCATTTGCTGTCAGCTTTCGTACAACATTATCCTTACCATTATCATCTTCACTTGTTGCTCTTTGTTGTTTTTGTCTTTGTTCTTTCTCTTGCTGTTTGACAGCAGCACCTTTATTATAAGGAACAAACACAGAACTAGGATTATTGACGCTACCTATCCGAACAGGATGTTGTTGCTGCTGTGCTTGTTGGTTTATTCTATTGTGCGGTTGTCCTCTTGCTGAAGAAGCTGACGAGATGTCATCACCATGTACACTCTTACTTAGTTTTTGTCCTAATCTTCGATACGCTTCATCAACAGCGGCACTACGTGCAGTACTTGCTTGAGATTGCTGAGCTTGAGATTGCTGAGCTTGAGAAGCACCGCCAGTAACTGAACCATATATACTAGAATAATGACTTTGAACTGTCCCACCTGCTTGACCTCCTCCTCCTCCTTGACTTTGATAATCAATATAATAAGACTGTTGCGATTGCGATTGCTGCGAGTATTGTGATTGTGATTGTGAGTATTGCGATTGAGATATTTGCGAGCTATAGCTACCATGGTAATGTTGTGATTCCTGCTGTTGCTGTTGCTCGTATTGCTGTTGTAGTTGCTGTTGTTCATACTGTTGTTGCAGTTCGTACTGTTGTTGTTGCTCATGCTGCTGTTGTTGTTGCTCATGCTGCTGTTGTTGCTCATATTGCTGCTGCAGATATTGCTGCTGCAGATATTGCTGCTGCAGATATTGCTGCTGCAGATACTGCTCCTGCTGTGGTTGACTGTCGTTGTTATAGTGCTGTTCCTGCTGTTGATACTCCTGCTGGTACTGTTGATGTTGAGGTACCGTTCCGAGTTGTTGACGATACTGTTGAGGTGTCATCCCGTGTTGCTGTTGCTGGTACTGTTGTTGTTGCTGCTGTCGATGAGGTTGCTGTTGCTGTTGACGATGCAGCCGATGATCACGATTATGATGAGCAGCTAATGATGCACCGAGTCCACCTCCTATAGCATCATCACTACCTGCTGTACCACTGTTCCTTGTACCACTTCTTGTACTTTTACCACTACCACTACCACTTGCTCTACTCTGTTTCGATCCAGAGCTAAGGCTATTACTTCCACGACTACTTTTGTTACTACCAGAAGCTTGGGACGATGATGATCCTCGTACAACACCACCACCACCACCACCACTACCGCCCGGTGGTATTTGCATTCCATGATTGTTACGATAATATTCTTCTGCTCGACGTTGCTGCCGCTGCTGCTGTTGCTGTTCATTCTGGTGTTGGACCAGCATAGCGTGATTCCGTAATGATTGATCCATCTTATATAGTTCGATTTTTCTTTTTCCACGACCCCCTTTACTTCGACGAGATCAAGCAGGTCAAAAAATCCCCCTCTTCTTCTTGTTGTTGAGGTAGTAATTTATTTCTATTGCTCGTAGTCTTCTCATTGGGTCTACAGGTGCACTAGCTGTGTTTCTTTTCTTTTCGTTTCTTTTTCCTTGTCGATGTACCTTTGTATTGTAGCGCAACGTTTTCTCACAGGACATCCGTTTATTTCTTCAATCAAGAATCCGGTAACAGAGTCTCACTTGGTGTCAACGATTATATTATTATTGCCTGCTTAACAACAAGAACGATAATGAACCATTCTTCTCTCTACCACAGATGGACAAGAAGATGATTGATCAATTCTTCTTATCGTATGACTGTCATAACACACTTCTTGTTTGTCTTTGGTAGCGTTTGTCTTTGGTAGCGTGTATCTTTGGTAGCGTTGATGTTGCTGACTCAGATTGAATGCGCATACATCAACACTAACAAGATGAGACGCAAACAAATTTAGTTGCGAATGTAAAGAAATAGTGAGGATGTGGCAATTATACCACTGATTTGAGTGGCGTGTTACAAACGAATACGTAGACAAAAAATTCAATCCCTTCAAATTTCGATGATTTTAATATGTATTTTCTGTGATGTCATCATGCGTGTCGTCGTTCAAGATGCCGTTTATCTATTGTGGCGCAGCTATTTAGTGGAAACAGTTAATTTGGTTGCATCACAAATTTTTAACACGTATGTTCAAATAAGTTCCACTAGAGTATTGGATCTGTATCAATGACTTTTCTTCTTGAGTGCACACACACAAGTTGTTTACAATAATGGCGAATCAAAGAACAACTTCTAAAATTATACTACTTACACTATGGAAATAATATATGTGTAAAGAAAAAAAAGAACACAACATAATAAAGAATTGGATGTCGTGGAGCAGAAATGCACATTATTTAAAAAATATGGTCGAAGTGGTCGATAGAATATTAGTACTTGTACCGTACTAGCGCATAGTTAATTGAAGGAGTCGTGGATCGGAGTTGTTGTTGTTGTTGTTGTTTGCTGTTGTTGTGAGATGCAAATACTCATGATAAGTTGCAATGCCAGCTAGCTGTAACAGTACAAAGCTGTATGCTGTATGCTGTGAGGTATTTATAGTTTTTCTTCATAAGACCCACTCCAATGCAACTTCACTTGGTAAGGTTTCTTAGATAGATCAGATGTTCGATAAGATAATAATAATAATAGTAAAAAAGTCCTCCTTGCAACAACAACACCTACCTCCTACTTCCCTCCAATATGATGTTCAAGAACATTTTATTGAAACCCTAACTGGGCTTAGACACTCAATCAGCTTGCGGTGTAGGAATCAAACACTAATCCAAGGAGAAAACCATCTCATCATTGAACTGTAGTGTAGAGAGAGAGAGCAACAAAGCAATGCCAACAAACTAATCACACAATTTTTATATTTGCTCCTCCTACCACTAATTACAAACTACCAATTGAGGATTTGATTGTACCATTATATATGTTTGTCATCCAATTAATCACATTCTTTGGTCTATGTTCTTGCATATCTCAAGGCTTTTGAAGTTGTAGTTTTGAGCACATTGTATGTGGTCTTTTTTGGTGAAGTAATCCACATGCAGCATATTGGACAGTGGAAATGTGATGTACATACTTCTTATGGAAACATTAGAAAACCCATGCTGCTTAGTTAGCATACACCACCTAATTTCCACTGCCAGCTATGCTGTATGAACATAAGTTGTACTATACAATATGCTGTGATGGGATTATTTTGGCCCAGCCTTCACCGAGCAAGTGGCATAAGAGTACAGACACGCACAGCGCTGTTTTTGTAGGTAGAAATGCAGATACAGTCAATCAATCAACCACCACACACACACACCACTAGTACAGTTTCCACACAAGGAGAATCTGAAGTCAATGCCAATGCAGAAAGTAGCCCTGCAGAATTAGACGCCACAGAAAGTCCCATCATCTAACCTAGTTACATAGAAGTAGAATAAAGCGCTGCTTCCTTCGGGAAGCCACGTTAGAGCATCTAAGACATTTAACACCTAGTAACAATCATTCTACAAATACAACTTCGATAATAATAACATAGTTATATATCTATTCTTATTACATACCATCAAGGTAGTAACTCTAATCAACTAACCTCCGCAAATTCTTTCAAATTCGAATAGAACAAGTGGTTCCACCAATCTGGTGGGCCAGGGAGCAAATAGTGCATGCAATCCATGGAGGATGGGTGTCCATCGTGGCGGAGGGCGGTCATCCAATACACATCCAAGAGGTCCACAGAAGCCCCCAGCCAGTTTTGGTTTGGGAACATCCTGTTATTCCGGATCCGGATGGATTGCATTTCCATGTATCGGTTGTACATCACAAACAGGTTCCAGTCGTATTGCGTCGAGGAGGCATACTTTTGTTGGAAAGCCCCAAACATATGCAGCGGTTCTGGGTCTTTCATCTTGCTGCAACCATCGTGGCCTGCCGACACGGTCCGAAGCCATACCACATCTGAGGGACGGGGATGTCTATCCAGGAACGCGACAAAACTAGTGAACATTTCCTTGAAAGCGGGCATGGAATGGAAGTGAGGACCAACACCGCTGAGCAGCAGGGTCCTTCCTTGTCGATCAGCATCGTACGACAGGTACTCCTTCTGCCACGGACAATACCCATCTTCGTCAGGGACGAGGGGGGGTTTTGGACGGACGCCGTAACACGTAAAATACTCAGCCTTTAGGCCTTTTTCGGTACCCATTCGTTGCTGCATCTGTTGACGCCTCTTTTCTTGCTGAGAAAGAACAGGAGGTGGGATTGTTTCATTATTATTGCTTGCCTTTGTTTCTACCAGTAGGGGCATCAAATGGTTTGTTCTATAGAACACAACCGATACTGTAAAAGCATTTTCAATATTACTTTCCATGCCCGTGCTGCTGTTGTTGCAAACAATGCTTTGCTCGTACCGCATCCTGTATCTTGGCCTTAAATGAGAATGAACATTGGTTGTCCCCCATTCCCCAATGATATGGAAAAAAGAAATCAACCGCATGTACTCCATGGAATCCCCCAAAACCATTAATCTTGTAACATTCAACGCGGCAACAGAACGGCAGAATCCTTCGCGGGTCATGAGCTCCACCTCCCCTCCTTCTTCCCCGCAATACGAATTGTAGTAATCGTTGTCGTTGTCGTCTGCATCCTCCAGTGATGGCTGCTGCCACATCCATGAGCTGTGGTTGTATGGTCCATTTGCGAGTTCCTTTCCCATTATCCACGCGGTATCCACGTAGTAGGATGCGTTGGCGTATGCCGCATCATACCTCCACAACCCGCGGCGGCCCCGGATACGGTTACACCTCCTCCTTCGGCGATGTAGGTTGGAAGGATTGCCATTGCCATTGTCATTGCCATTGTCATCGCCATCTTTTTCCTGTCTCTTGTTAATTTTTGACAGCGTCGTCGTCTTGCACCCGTCACATTGCTCATAGTCGTAGCCGTTGTTATTGTTGTAGGAAACGATAGGAATACTGCTCGTTGTTGTTTCCTCCAGCAATGGGAGGTACCTGTACAAAAACGATTGCATTGCCCTTAGAAAATTTGTGTCTACTTCCTCTACTCGTTCCTCCTTGTTGTTCACGATGCTGCTGTTGTTGAGATGACAATCGGCAGGTATCCGGATGGATACGTTGGATGCGACGTACCCCGGAACAATGTCCAGCAACGGAGAAAAATCGTACTCCTTGACAAGAAGATCGGGTAGAGACGGCGGGCATTTCAGCAACACAATAGCAACACCGCTGTTTCCCCCGTCGTCGTCTTCTTCTACTGGGGATGGCAACAGTGCCTGCATTTCCACCACCACTACTACTGCAGATTTAGAGTCAGTGTGGGGATCCATTGGTGTCGGAATGTGCAACTGCAGGGATGGCATATGAAGCAGTGCCATACATACCAACACAGAGACTATGACTAATATTATAATTGTTCTCATACTCGGTTTGGAAGACTTTGTTCCTTCTTTTCCGCTACCAGATGGTCGCTTGCGTCGTGATCGATGTTGCTTGCGTCGTGATTGATGGGTCGCCATTGTATCGGGGTTGCTGTTCTTAGCTTATTTGTTTATCAATTCAATTTATGACGCAATTGGTGATTGAATCGCTTTTTCCCTGTCTTCTTCCTATGCTGTTAATACAGTTGGATTATCGGCGTCAGACGCGGTGGCGTTAGCTCTGGCTTGTTTTGGAATAGAACTTTCTTCCTATATTATGATGTCTTCGTGTACTTGAATTCTATCTAGTTGCAGGTTTCATTTATTACAGTACGTCAATCTACCCAATCGAAATCGATTTTGGTTCTTGATGTACAAATCGAATGAAACCAATCTTTTACCTCTTCTACTGAAAATCCAGCAGGATTATCGGCGTCGGATGCGGCAGTGTTGGCTTCGGCTTGTCGATATGAAGCTTATGGTTCACTATCTTCTGTATTATTATTACTATTATTATTACCAATATTAATATGAATTAAAATAAATGAATCGACACCTTCGTTGTCTTCCTCAAAAATCGAGGAAATAAGACGAATTACTATTCAATACCTTCTTCATTTTATGAAGGGATGTTTCTTCTTCTTAATCGAATTACTATTCGATATTTTCTTCTACTGAAAATCCAATAGGATTAACGGTATGTTTTCTTCTTCTTAATCGAATTATTATTCGATATCTTCCCGAATCACTATTCGATATCTTCTTTTTCTTGTTCTGGAAATCCGATTGGATTAACGATCGAATTAATATTCGATATCTTCGTCTTCTGTTCTGGAAATCCGACAGGAATAACAATCTAATTAATATTCGATATCTTCTTCTTGTTCTGAAAATCCAGATGGATTATCGTAGGCGAAGCTTCGGCTTCTAGATCTAGAGGTTCTGGTTCACTTTCTTCTGTATTATTACCAGTAGTATCCCTGCATAAGTGCAGGTAAGGTACTGATTTTCCATTCGATCCGGTGTGTGAATTTGCTTTAATGCTTAGCACCATGAAGAGCTCATGATCCTACTACATAACCATACTCAGGCATGCATTGTATTCTGCTACATACCTGTGGTGTTGGAATAGCAGTTTTGCAAGCTATTAGAGCTAAAATACTGTATTTGAGTAAAAATCATTAGACAAAAAAAAAGCGCGGCATTTTTCGCGATAACTTAAAGGATTTTTCATTAAGCTTTAATGATTGCTTAATGATTGCATATGATTTTTTTAGCATCGCGCGAGTAAGGGTACCAGGGGAATATTCGTAATGTTTAATAATTTTTTAAATTCGCCGAGCGGAAGATGGTCCAATAGTATGTATTACGTGCTTGGATCAATCCAGAACTACCGGGTACTACAGTAGTAGCCATCATTAAAAAGTGAAACAATAGAGTCCAAAGAAGAATGAAACAGTAGAATAGTAGTATATTTGTTGAACTTTTATAACCGGAGAGAACAGAATAAGAAAGCTTTGTACAAATTCAGCAACAACATTGTGTTTGAGTTATTAAAAGCACATCACCACCACCCAATCCGCACTGCCAGCTATACTATTACACATATTACACATAAATAATTGTACAATAAATACATGTGAATGATGTGGTATATCTTCTATGTTCTTCCCATAACACACACACCTATGTAACTGCATTGTCATCTTTGGTCTCTCTGTGACCAGGGCACTCTTTGAAGGCATCTTTAATTGCATCCTTCCCTCTCGCTCCCTCCCCAATATATGTTCTATTGAACACGCCACGATAGAAGGGAACTTGAAAACTAAGGCCAAGTGTGTGCTGTGATGCCTGATACTGTGTGGTAGCTGTAGCATAGCATCATCCTTGTCTGTGCTTTTGGCTTGCCATGATGGTAGCATTTTGGGACTGTTGATCTTGTAATTCTTTGCTAACAGCAGCAAGCCTACCAAGTAAGTGCATCCTGTGTCACTTGCATTCCTTGTTTGATCTGTGCCTATGCATTGTTAGCTACACTTGCTGCTGCATGTAGTAATCCCTTTGTTACATCAAACATGCCATACTTTGTGCTTATATTCTGATCCTTTGAGTCTCAGGCTTTTGATCCATTTGTTTTGATATCACCTCTGACTTCATTCATTGCTACCAATATTGCACATCCTCTCTTCACCTTCTCAAAGTCCCAAAAGGTGATCATTCACATCTCACAGTCCCATAGCATTGCCTCTTCTGGTTCTACTACTGGGTATTTGTCATGCAGGTATGGGACAATTTCTGTCAGGCTCATTCCTTTGAAGCCTGTAAGTGAACTACTCAATTATAATGCTTGTAGTAGGTAGTGTAACAGGTAGGTAGACCTTCTTGTATCTTGACATAATGAATTTTTTGCATGCTTCTTGTACTTGGGTTGTAATTGTGCCTCTATTGGATATTGTATTACTGTAAGAAATAGATGTATCATCTCATTCTGGTCCTATTTAAAATTCGTTGAATGATGCAGGGGCACCTGGATTGCTATGACTGCACTCCCTCCTCTGAGGGTTGATGAAATGATCATGAATGAGATGGAGTGCTGCTGCTACTTCCTCAAAGTTGGTCATCCACCTCCCATCTGAATGTTAAGACCATACCACTGCACTCAACTAAACACTGGATATGATGTATAATCCTTGCTATTCAGGCGTGTTCCGGCTCAACCCGGTTCTTAATATGCTTACGGGACTTAATGCGTGATACCTCACGACAGGGAAAATTCTTCAAAAATTATTAAGAATTGGAATGGAGAATTATTCATATCATCATGATAATCCTCTGATTCTCAGGCTTACCACCCATTTGATATCACCTTTAGTTTCATTTATTGCTACCAATATTGCACATCCTCCCTTCACCTTCTCAAAATCTCAAAATATGATCATTTACATCTCACTGTGTCATAACATTGCCTCTTCTGGTGCTACTATTACTGGGTATTTGTCATGCAGGTATGCAATTTCTGTCAAGCCTGTAAGTGGACTACTCAATTATAATGCTTGTAGTAGGTAGACCTTCTCATCTCATTCTGGTCCTGTCTATAATTCATTTAATGTGGGGGCATCTGGATTGCTATGACTGCACTCCATCCTCTCTGATGAGGGTTGATGTATCATAGATGAAATAATGATCATAAATGAAATGCAGTTTAGGTTTTTGTTACTACTGCTGCTGCTACTTCCTCAAAGTTGATTATCCACCTCCCATCTGAATGTTAAGACCATACCACTGCACTCAACTATACAATAGATATATGATGTATAATCCTTCCTATTCAACCGATCCAATATGCAGTTATGATTGTTATCTACAGATAGTGATATTTGTCTTTATATTATTTTGTTTACTTTTGCTTCTATATTCGAATTGCACTGCAGGTATGTAAGAATGATCAGAGTAACACTATCCTTTTTGTAGGAGGAGTGTATACTGGTATTTCTAACATCACTGACTGTTTTAGGTTTAAGTGCCAGGTGAACAACTCAATAGGGACATCTATATCAGCATCATTACTACCTAATATGTTGGATGAGTATATTATTATATTAGCAAAATAGGAATTGAATCTTTACCAATAAAAAGGAATTTTTCTATATATTATTGTGTATTTTCTGTGTAGGTACATTCATGCCACTGAATCCTCTGCTCTGCTCTCTCATTCTTTTGAGATGGTATTGTTAAATTTAGGCTCAAGAAGAAGGGGAACACTATGGATACACATAACATCATGATGCCAGCTAGATTGAGCACAAGAAAATTAATTTGTACTGTATCACCATACTTATTGTAGTATAGTACCAGTGGGTATAAAGAATCACATCAAGTGCATATTGAGTGTATATGTTGCGTTGCCTGGTGTGTGTATTCTGGACCAGTGATATGATGTGATCACTCTAACCAACAGAAGTATGGACAGGAGCAGTACAGATGGGAAGTGGGAACATGTCCCTGGCGTGTTCCGGCTCAATGCTGCGCGAATATGGCTAGTAAAGGACAATCTGCGGACAGACGCCTGCCACACGGGATTGGTTAACACGCGCTATGCAGTGAAAGTACTAACAATCGGGGGGATTTTTAGCTCTATGGATACTCTTCAAACCTTGTCTAGTACCAATTCTTTTTGATTCTACACATTCCAAATTTTGGATAGGTCTAGGTAGTGTCAGTAACGCCCTGCTAGTGATCTGCGTAGAATTCCGCCCATATGGTGTACGTTGTCAAAGTTGAAAATAATTAATTCACCGCGCACCAACGCAGTGAAAGTAGGAATTTTCCTTATTAACAACATGACAATGGGAATGTACTGAATCGAACCTCCATGAATACTGCTTTGTTCAATACAAACTATATAGACGAAATATAGATGCTTGTACTCTTAACAAGGACGAAAAATTTCGGTTGAATCGGATCTATTTTTAACTACTTAAACTCACTCTTAGTAAAAGACACACATGATCGGATTTTCCGAAAAAAACACGTCCTACATACCCGTTGATAATGGGTCCTCTCTTAATATACCAATAACAATAAAAATTATCGCATTAGCTAATATAACAGTATTAGAGACATGTGTATTAGCACTTTATCTATTAGTCCATTATTAAATTTTTAATTTTCCTCTCTTATGCACCTCTTCCTGGCGATTCGAAATATGCCTTCCAGTCATATACGACTCTATAGAATTTTCCTCAGATGACCAAATCACACCCAAACTTTTTTCTTCTCTTAACAGTACAATTATCTATATTTTGTCTTATAAGCGTATGTTAAATAGATCGATATCCATGGAGGTTCGATTCAATACACCCCATTGTTATGATCATGTGAATAATTTTCTATTTCAATTCTTAATAATTTTGAAGAATTTTCCTGTCGCGAGCCTATCGCGCATTAAAATTTTTAGTCCCGAGTGTCCCTCAAAACGCAGCCTTGAGCCGGAACGCGCCCCCTACGATATTATGAATAGGATATGTAGCATATAACAGCCACACTTGGCGCGTTCCGGCTCAACCCTGCGCTGTTTTGTACAATAAAGGACAATCTGCGGACAGACGCCTGCCACACGGGATTGGTTAACACGCGCTATGCAGTGAAAGTACTATCAATTGGGCGGATTTTTAGCGTCTACGGAAGATCTTCTTTCCTATAATTGACCAATCATAATCCATGCATTGAATCAAGACGCATCGACAGGTGTAGGTGGTGTCAGCAACGCCCTGCAAGTGATCTGCGTAGAATTTCGCCCATATGATGTACAACGACAAAGTTGAAAATAATAATTTATCGCGCACCTATGCAGTAATAAGTGGAAAATTCCTTTATATCAACATGAAAATGGGAATGTATTGAACTGAACCTCCATGGATATCAATCTATTTAACATACGCTTATGAGAAGAAATATAGATGTATGTACTCTTAACAAGGCCAAAAAATTTGGGTTGAATTGGATCTATTTTTAACTACTTAAACTCTCTCTTAGTAAAAGACACACATGATCGGATTTTCGAAAATATACTTCCAACACGCCCGTTGATAATGGGTCCTCTCTTAACGTAGCAATAAGAATGAAAATTATCGCATTCACATATATAACACTAATAGAGACATCTGTAATATTCGTTTAGGTCATACTCTATTATTTGATTTTTAATTCTCCTCTCTTATGCACCTCTTCCTGGCGATCCGAAATATGCCTTCCACCCATATAAATCTTCATAGAATTTTCCCCAGATGACCAAATCACACCCAAACTTTTTTCCTCTCTTAACAGTACAAATATCTATATTTCGTCTTATAAGCGTATGTTAAATAGAGCGATATCCATGGAGGTTCGATTCAATACATTCCCATTGTCATGATGATGTGAATAATTTTCCATTTCAATACTTAATAATTTTAATTATTTTCAAAATAATTTCTGTCGCGAGCCATCGCGCATATTATTTGAATCAAATTTTTAGTCGCGAGTGTCCCTCAAAATGCCACCTTGAGCCGGAACACGCCACTTACTCCTTGCCTGTCAAGGGATGCTTTTGTGTTCTTATGTAGGCAGGCTAATCTAATCTAATCTAACCTTACTGCTATGACATGCTAACATGTATCAGATATGGATGTGTTATTCGACCAACTTTATGGAGGTGATGCTATGCTCTGTTTCTGATACTGTACTGTACCATAGTAGCATACAAGAATGATGGCAGGAGCTGGCTCAGTGAGTCGAGTCGTATGTGTCGAGTCCTATTAGTCGAATCACGTTTAGTATATTTTTGTTGTCCGCGTGGTTTTCTCGTCTTTTTTCGATTTACCTCCGTACTAAAATAATTTTATGTCTGTCTTGCTGTACGTTTACCACCAATATATCGAGCGATTTTACACACGCGCAATACTGTAGATGGATTAACGTAGCGTTGTTTATCGTGATAGTGTGCTAGTAAATCAGTCGACTCGCCACTACAAGTGCTTTATTACCAACACACATCTAATTGTCACTACAAAATAAACGAATTTCAAAATGGCGTAAGTAAAAAAGAAGAGGACGTTATCAGTACGATTACACGGAAAATACTAAGGTTGTTTGTGATGGAGTTATAGTAGTACACGCCCAGAGTAGGGGCTAGGCTAGGCTAGGCTAGACTTGGCTCTGTTCAGGCTAAATTAGATTAGACCTACAGCAAGTAGACTTTGTAGTCGTTATTGTACGAACGGGGGTGCCCGAAAGAGATGACGTCGATGTTGTGGAGATATAGAAAGGAGATATAGAAAGAAAAGAAAAGGTATCACGTCGATTGATTTAGAATAAATCAACCAATCAAACAAACAAGAAGCAAGGATTTGAATGGAGAGGTGTAAGAAAACATTGGAAAACTTAGTACAGAAATAGTTACGTAGTTTAAGGTTCCCAAACATTTCTTCGCTTCCATCCACATCCTTGTTTCTTGTTTCTTGTTGGAATGAACGAATCAATCAATCGAAAAAAGTCTTTCCTTAACTTTCTCCATGGCGTCTGCTTTGCGTTGTTCGTGTTCTTTTTATAATCGAAATCGAAAATCAAAATACCCATTCATTCCCTGAAGCTATTTTACTCACATTTTATTTTCTCCTCCCTCTCTTACTCACATAACATACATAAATAAACAGTGAAGCAGTAGTAGAACAAACGCAACGTATTGGTGGTGTTCGCATCCAAGAGGGTGAAGAAGTATTCGGTGTAGCACATTTATTTGCCTCCTTTAATGATACATTTGTGCATGTCACAGATTTATCGGGACGTGAAACACTAGTTCGTGTCACCGGTGGTATGAAAGTAAAAGCCGATCGTGATGAGTCCTCTCCCTATGCGGCTATGCTTGCCGCTCAAGATGTAGCGGAAAAATGTAAAGATTTAGGTATTACGGCATTACACATCAAAGTTCGTGGTACCGGTGGTAGTAAGGCCCGATCCCTGGACCTGGTGCACAATCGGCATTACGTGCACTTGCCAGAAATGGTATGAAAATTGGACGTATTGAAGATGTTACACCAATCCCCTCTGATAGTACACGACGTAAATCTGGTCGACGTGGTCGTCGTCTATAGAGATATTGATTATATAATATCAGGAAGAGAGGACTTTTCTTTTAATCTTTAACTTTACACACAAAATACTATAGTTATAAAAATATAATACAATTACACATACCTACCTACTTACCCATACACACTCTGCACTCAATGAACTATACTGTTTTCAACTTATATCTGTTCATAGTAGTTATCTTTTCCCTCCTTATGAGCTCGCTCTACATAAAACATTAGCCAGTCTTCGTTCTATAAGTGAAACAATTCTCTATGAGAAAGTCCCCTCTCGCTTGAAACAACTGGAAATGAATAATTCGAATCGAATCGAATAATCTTCACTAATAGTTCGCTACCGTATCGCGATTTCAAATTCACTACTATGATACACTCAAACGCACCGGGAACACAAACACTTGTTAGTTTACTGTATACCAGTTATTTCATTCTCTTTAGTTTAGTTTACTAGTTTCATTTTAAGACATAACTATAACTATATCACTTGTAGTTTATATAACTTTATAGTTTTACTCTTAATATCCATCAATTGCTTTACTTAAATATGGAATAACATCATCAATTGGAATTCGAATTTGTTCGGTCGTGTCACGATCACGAATAGTGACACCAGCATCATCTTCCACAGTTTCAAAATCAATTGTAATTGCAAATGGTATACCAACCTCATCCGCACGTCGGTACCGACGTCCAACAGCACCGGCGGCATCATACTGAACATTATAACCACGTTTTTGTAATTTTTGAAATAAATCCGTGCCACCTCCACTAATTGTGGTTTATTTTTCAGTAATGGTAAAATACTGCTTTAATTGGTGCAATTTTTGGTGCAAATTTCAAAAAGTTACGTTTCTCACCACCCACTTCATCTTCGGCATATGCGGAACAATCACTGCTAATAATAAACGATCAACACCCAAGGATGGTTCAATACAATGTGGTATTACTTTTCTTTTGTTTCTTCATCATAATATTCTAAACCTATAGTATTATTGAGTGCAAGTAGTAAGCATGAGTAAAGAAGTAAAACAACAACGAATATAATAATAATGAGTTAGATGGTATATCAATCAATTGAATGGATGACAATTTTAAGAATAAATATACGAAACGACATCATCATCATATACTGTACAGTGCGTACTTTTACCAGATCCTTCGGTATGTTGTGTTAAATCATAATTACCACGTGCCGCAATACCCATTAATTCTTGTGTACCGAATGGGAATTTAAAGGTGATATCAGTACATGCTCGAGCATAATGGGCTAATTTATTTCCTTCATGGACATCCCAAGCAATTAAATCTTCCCGTAAACCAATTTCATTTAATAAAAAATCTTTGGATGCTTCCATCCATTTTTGATGATGTGTTCCCAGACGTCATCACCGGTGGTATAAAATATTCCACTTCCATTTGTTCAAATTCTCTCGAACGAAAAATAAAATTACGTGGTGTGATTTCATTCCGAAATGCTTTTCCCATTTGGGCAATACCAAATGGAATTTTTTGTCGACTGGAATTCAAGACATTTTTAAAATTAATAAAGATCCCTTGGCTGTTTCTGGACGTAAGTATGCCACCGACGAATCATCCACCGCAGCACCCACACGTGTTTCAAACATTAAATTAAAATCACGTGGTGCCGTTAATGTTGGTTTACCAGAGGCTGGACTTGGTATTAGTTTCATTTCCTCGGGGTTGCATCGATAACTTCTTTAAATGTGAATGTTATAACTCTGGATCCTTTTTCACAGTCTAATTCTTTTAATAATTTTTTAGATTGTTTTTTAGCAGCTTTCATCATATCAGTATCATTTGCTTCCTGTACACACACATACCCTAAAATTGTTTTAGTGTCATCACCTTGTAAAATAACAGGTGCATAAAATAATTGATCCGCACGGAACCGTAATTTTGTTTCTTTACAATCTACCATCGGATCAGAAAATCCATCTAAATGACCTGTATTGTGTAGTATGCATAGTATAGTATAGTATGTATGTATACAAAATGAAATGAAACATAACAGAATAGAACGAAATTGATTGTAGGTAGAAGTAATAAGAAAAATATTTCATAAGGAATTTGAAAGTGTACATAAAAGCATGCAATAAACAGAAGAAACTTAATACAAATACAAAGTACCAAAAACGCCTGCCTTCTACTAACTTACCACTGGATTGCCATGTGGTGGGATTATGTATAATAGAGGAATCTAATCCCACCACATCCTCACGTTGTGTGACAAAATGATTCCACCACACATCTTTGAGATTTTTTTTTAATTCTGATCCTAATGGTCCATAATCAAAAAATCCAGCATAACCATTATATATGTCGGAGGATGGAAAAATTATACCACGTCTTTTACATAATGAGACAATTTCTTCCATATCCGGTTGTACTTGTACCGGTACTTGTACAACTTCCTTTCCTTCTTCCTCTGTTGTTGTTGCGTCTCCTGCAGCAACTGATAATAAGGTAGAAACGCTTCTTGTAGTACGAAGAGTACAACTTCTACTACTACAACTTCTACTACTGGATGTCGTCGTGAAGGCACGGACTGCGAATCGTTGTCCATATAGTAACATCATAATGACGGTTTGTGATGAAAACTTCATTTCAGTCGTTTAACTTTACTTTGATGGACAGATTTATAGATGGATCAGTTAGTTGTTCTTTAAAAAAAAGAGAGAAGGATATCAAATTGATTTGATTTGATTTGAATCAATTAATCGGACAGATCTCGCTTCTTCTTCTTTCTGTGATAATACTGCTACAAGTGATTGCTGTATGTTGCTACAGTATTGGATCTTTGGTTTCGATTGGCGCGTTTCTTCTCTTACTGTCGGTCGATGTGTCAGTGGGTGTGGCGACGAGAATTTACTGATGGATGATGGATATGGCATTCATCCATCCGTAAATTTTTTCACAGCTTTTATTTTCATTGCAAGAAAGAATTGTCCTTTTACGACGTTTCGACGACGTACGGGTGTCGTACGTCACAGCATTTGGCCAGACGGGATAGGGACAGACTTGAGCACTACGAAAGTGTGTGATGGTGGTGTGCGCATTGTTACCGTACCCGAATAAAATAATCCCCCCAAAGTTAAAGAAAGTTAAAGAAAGTTAAAAAAGCGTCGATCTAGATTTTTGATCTTGCTCACACATTTTACTATATTTCATTTGAAAAACTTGTAACTCAAAAAAAAAAAAAAATAAGTGCTGATTTGATTCGATCTTTAGATTCAGATTCATGACATATCAAGGAGTGATTGAAATTTTTTGATGCAGATGACTTCGACGTTGGAAAAATTGCCTCCACCCCCCACTCACCTTCATCTCAACATATTTTGGGACGGAAAATTGGAACGGAAATTGCAGCTTATAAGAGATAGGAGGAAGGAAATGTACCCGGGAAAGCACACTACTATTTCACCTGTCACTCAGCATGATGCTATAAGGAAATGGTACAATTCGTACCGGAAGCGTAAGTCATAAAAGGATAGAATTCGAACATGAGCACATGCAATGGGCGGATTATTTCGGCGGACAACATCCAAACTACCAATACAATTGCTACAAGAGGGGAAAAAGGATCCGTCGCCTTACGCGGTAAAAAAAATCTGAGTAAACAAAAGCCAATCGTGATGAAATCTATCGATCCAACGGGGTGCAGGAGATTCATTCACTGCCGGTTTTTATGTACGGTCTATGGTCGTGGAAACCACTAACGCTACGAAATAGTACCGAAAAGAACAACGATGATGAATGAACAATCGAAGGCATCGAAGAAGGAATGAGATGGGGGATTTCGCTTGCAAGCGCCGCTGTTACGATACCTGGAGCAAGTATAATACCACCACATAATACCAAGCTAAAGAACCAGAATATCTAATACTTGAAAATGGATACTCTCAATTGAGTTCATGTTATACTAGTTACAAATACTAGCATGTATATATTGGTTTTAAAGGTATTGGGGAATTTAGTTACAAATTAGAAGCATCGATTTAAGAGAAAAAATAATATTGCGTTGTATTTGGTGAAACCGTTTGTTTGTAAAATAATTGATACATGCTTGTATTTGTTTTATGTTTGCAAAAATCTGCCCAGGGTAAAAGGGAACGGAAATGCAATGCTTGGAACAATAATCAACTTTTTCGTTGTTGCGTCCATCACCGATTCCTGTTACGAACTTAATCCCAGGTAGCCCCCAACCCATCTTTACCTTCTCCTCCTGATTTTACTGCTTTACTGCTTTCATGCATTATTCTAATTCATTGTCGTTTTTTTTATAGGTATTGTTGCATTAAAATTTGAGAATTCGTTACTGCTCTTCACAAACTCAGTTGAGTTTTTGCTCATGTTTAAGTTCAGTTCTGGTGTTGATGGTGGTAGACAACTGAATTTCTCATAGTTCTTTATAACTGCGGTCTTGGCACTATCCACCTTTTCAAATAACATTTCTTCAGCTTCTTTTGCTTGTTCAAATTCATTCGCTAAGACATGAAATCCAGCAGCAATGAACGGTAACGTTGGAAAGGGTGTGGGAGTTGTTATGATGCCTAATAGCACTAACCCACCACCAGCTGCTGCACATTTTAATTTACTGATTTTTTGTTCTAATGATAGATTGTCCCATTCTTGTTCGTCATTGTTCAAAGATATGCCATCCTGCTCACATTCATTGCAATTAATTTCTTGATCTGCATTTTCAACCTCTAATAATACATCAATCACCTTCTGTGCTGTCTCTTTTGACATGATTGATGGTCGCAAGCTAATAATCGATGATCGACGACGATCAGAAGCGCCATCACCGCCGACTAAGGATAAAGATGCTCTGCTGTTGGGTCTTCTTCTACTACTACTACTATTCGTCTCTTCCTCCTCCTCCTTTTCTTCTTTCATAATATCGGTAAATAATTGTTCGGTTTGTATAGACAATTCAGAAAATTTCAACTTCATAACTATATCCTCGTCACCGTCCTCATCCTCATCCTCATCCTCATCGCAAGTACTAGCACTCACATGTTGGACATCTTTATCGTTATCGGTGTCATTACTAATCATCTTTCATTTTAAATTGTGACATCGTTTGCTGCATGACCGAGTTCTGAAAGTACTGCCTTTGTCGGCGGGCGGTTTACGGGCGCATTTTCGGGGACTGACGGAAATTTCCACGATTTTGCCTAATGCCCATTATATCTTGGAATTTGCGCGCGCGCGCAAAAAAAAGCCGAGTAAAACGAGCTAGTTGGTTTTTTGATCATGCTCACATTATTATTTCATCTGAAAAACTTTCAAGTCAAAAAAAAATGTTGATTCGACTGATGATTCTTCGATTCATTCGATGATTCGATTCATTCCTTCGTTTATCAAACCTGAAGTGTGTAATTGGGTTTCGATATAAATGCGATGGATTTTCGTCGAATAAAAAGAACTCTAGGACTGCTTGTAACATTTGTCTAGGAGTATGATATTATAATAGTAAATATTTGTTTTACTCACAGTACTTAAAAAATGATTTTTATTTATTTATATATAGTATGTAAAAATTACAGTGAATATTAGTGTGATCGATGGTAACAAAAGGAAGACACTACGATCCTGTCGTTTAACAATTAGATGAAAGATATCGATAATGTTACAGTCATTGCCATACATATTAATGTGATGATAGTAGAAGATGTCGTAAAAGATGATGCAGCGGAATTATTTTCTTTCCATGCATCAATGGCTTCGTTCGTTCTTGAAAGAATATCATCTACGATGCTAGTAGCGTCTGAAGAAGAATCCGAAGAATCCGAAGAATCCGACGACGACGAAGAAGAACAACCCACTGCACTAATCGATCTAACATATAGATTTACAGATCCTCCCACGCCCTCACCCCAGATGGCCATGGTCATCATATTTTGAAGGGTTTCCATATCTGGACATACAGTTGGATCGTCTGCACATGTAATTTTTTGTTCACCGGTTGCCTCATCCCATTCAACACTAAACATATTGAATGGAATGGTTACATCTCCAAACTCACCAATAGGTGCTGGTAGATCAAAATCAGCCTTAAAGCCCTGTGCAAAGAATCCTGTTGTTGCACGTTTCGTTCCAAAACTGAAATGATATCCATCATATAATACCGTCGACATAACATTCAATTTGATTGCATCGCAGCAGGTAACATCAGGATAGTCACCACCTCTTGATTCCATTTGAATAAATCCCGGAACTGAAGAAAAGAGAAGAGAAAAAAAAAAAGAGTAGTGTGAGGTAATTTTTGTGATGCATCATATATATTTTGCTATATATATTTTATTGACCATAAAACTACTGTAGTTTATTGATTTATATCTTTGTTTGTTTGTACTTACGACCTAAAAATGGTATATCTTTTACTTCACCTGTAAACAATGCAGCTCCATTTATATCACTATCCGTCGTTACACTGCTGTATGATTCACCACCCATTACTGGATCATTTTGAATAAACCAATCTAAAGATGGATCTGAAAATGATTCAATGACAATTTCATCATTACTATTAATACCATCACTACTACTGCACGTCCATTGGACGGCGTCTTCTTCTTCTTCTTCTTCTTCTTCTTCTTCAGGATTAGTAGCATCATCAACATTATCAATATCATCAACATCACAACCAGTTCCGTATATTGCTTTAATATATAATTGTTGTACAATACCATGTGTAGATCCAACAGCAGAAATACTTAAAGTTTCAATATCTCGTAATGTTATTTCATCAGGACAATATTGTTGTTGATCAACATCATTACTACACGGTGTAATTTGTTTTCCACTATTCCAATCCCAGTCAAGTGTAAACTCATCAAATGGAATAATAACAGTTGTAAATGATGAGTCGTCGTTGTCGATGTTATCGTTATTGTTATCAGCTTGTCTACTGATGCTGCTGCTGACAGTAGTAGTCTCGTCATTATCATCATCATTACTCTCTTTGATGTTAATAATTGGTACAGTAATATTTGCTCTATAACCAAAACCAAAAACACTATCGGGTAATTTCTTATAACCAAAATCGATTTTATATCCATCGTACTTGTATGCTTTTCCATCATCATCATCAACATCAAGTTGTTGTTGTTGGGTCATCTGTACCTCTTTAATGATAAATTTAAATCCACTACATGTACTTAAATCAGGGAATACACCACGTGCATTTATAACTACCATACTATTTCTCATCATATCATCCCCATCATTCCACCATTACCATTACTCGTAGTATTAATATCAGATATATTAGCAATTAGGATCATACTATCATTTACAATATCCATTGATGATCCTGTTATGGAATCATATAATTGATTCCTCCAATAATTACTATCATAATTACCATTAAGATACCATTACCTGTATTAAATTCATTATCAAAATTTGAATAATTAAAATTATACATTTCTTCCATAGATTCCATATTTTTCATATCTTCAATTTTATCTTGATCATCTGTTAGAATTGATTCCCATAAATACTTTGGATTACCAAATGATTCAATTAATATATCAGTTGTAGTTTTTGTTTTATTAGATTCGTCTTCGTCTTCGTCTTCTCTGTCTTCTGCTTCGTCTTCTGCTTGGTCTTCTGGTCTTCATCTTCGACTTCATCTTCGACTTCATCTTCGACTTCATCTTCGACTTCATCTTCGACTTCATCTTCGACTTCATCTTCGACTTCATCTTCGACTTCATCTTCGACTTCATCTTCGACTTCATCTTCGACTTCATCTTCGACTTCATCTTCGATTTCATCTTCTGCTTCGTCTTCATCTTCTGCTTCGTCTTCATCTTCGACTTCATCTTCGACTTCATCTTCGACTTCATCTTCGACTTCATCTTCTGCTTCGTCTTCATTTTCTGCTTTGTCTTCTGATTCGTCTTCTGCTTTGTCTTCTGCTTCGTCTTCTGCTTCGTCCTCCTTCTCCTTTTCAATAGTACTACTGCCACCGGTATTACTACTACTACTACTACTCTCGACAGCATCAGCATCAACATCGCCACCAGCAGTATTAGCATTAGCATTAGCATTATCTGTTATTGTTGTTGCTGCTGCTTCAACAAATGTTCCACTAATAAATAGTTCGCATGATAATTTATTTGTAGGAACATCTGGTGTCCTATTAGTAATCGTCATTGATTGTGCTTCTATTGCAATAACAAACTCATTATCATTATCATCATTATCAACCATATCATCAACCATATCATCATCATCATCTTCATAACCTACCATGCTTGTTACACACCAACCAACGAATGAATCATCCGATTCTTCTTCCGATTCCGATGTTGTATATGGACATGCTGCTTCTTCAATACTCAATGGGAATGTACTATCAAATTCAAAACTACCCCATGCTGCTTCTTCCAAAATTAATGTACTATCAGATTCAATATTACATCGTTCTATCATTTTTTCAAGACCCCAATATCGTACTACGCCTACGTCTCCTCCTTCACGTTCACGTTCACGAAATTCCATACAGGATACACTATTAGTCCATTGATTTTGAAAGGAACAACTTCCTAATAATTTCGAAAAATCTGTCATAACGTCGACGCCGACGGCAGACAAAGCGACCTCAGCTGCTGATCCAACCATTGTTGGACGAACAGTAGATACGACGGTAGAATCCATAAATTCTTGTATCTTGTTTTTATGATTGCTGTTTGCTTTTGTTGAGACATCCTCCTCGGCAGAAGCAACATCAGCAGATGATAGTAATAATAATACTAATGGTGCAATAATCAGGCGCAACAAACCACCATAGCAGAACTTCTTCAATAATACTAATACCATTATTATCGTCTATCGTCTATCTTTACTTATTACTTTATTTGTACTTTTAAATGTAGACAATATTTATTTGTGCATGCTGTACATCAAATCTATTGTGACTACAAATATCGTTACTGTATGAAGGAATGAAGAAAGTTTGTGTTAAGTCGTGTTGTCTTGCTTTTTCTGTTGTTTTGTTGTTGTTGTCGGCAATTTTTTAGAAGAAAATAGATACAGTACGATACTTAGCCTTCCAAAATTCATACGGTACTTTATCAAAGCTTTTTTTGCGATGACGTGTACAAGCAACGTATCATCAGTCCGTGTATCATCAGTGTATGCCAATCGTGGTTAGTTTACTGTACTACTGACTGTATCGCACGCGATCGGTGAATTGCTGTGCGTTCTCGGTGTTAATAAGCAAAACCTGAAAACTACATAGCACAGCAACTTGAATGAATAAATCAAATCGATCGCCGAGATTTATTTAATTTACCGGTAGTACTTCCTCGCGCTGAACAAGCAATTTTCCCCTTCAAACAACCCGGCCGCGTACGATATTTTGACTCAGTTTTGCTCACAAAATGATGATTTTTCAATCTTGTCAAAAAAAAAGAGACGGGTGATATAAAAAATATGAGTGAGTCGTGATATAAGCAATACTATAGTATACTGTATACACCATTCCATTCCCGTCACCTCAACGAATTCGATCGAACAGTAGCTGCTTACTAGCTTCCACGACCTACAGTTCGACTCAACTCAACTCGACTCAACTCGACTCGACTCAACTCAACTCAGACTTTTTGCAGTACCGCAACCATTGCTTCTGTTTCTTTAACCATTATACAAACTACCGCTGCTATTATACCGGTGTCGCCGGCTGATGCTATCGCTTCCTCGCATTTTCTTCTGTTGCGACGATGACGACGAGGATGACGACAACATCGTTATAAAAGTGTTTCTACTAGAGCGTGGAAACAATAGAGGAAGCGAATGTATGACTGCAAACTGAAGAATTATATGAATAGTATCATGCAAGAAAGGCATTGTGTTTTATTGTTGCAAATACAATTACTGAAAACATACGGCACTGTATTCGTTTACACTCTAAGTTATCTATATTCGAACGAGATGTGTAGTAGAGTTACGTTAATATATTTAATGTATCTGTTTTATTGTACAGTGCTATTATCTTTTCTATATTTCTATGACTGTGGTTGCAGAGAGAGGGAGAGAGGGAAGGATGAAGATTGAGAGAGGCAGTTCGGTGAAGAAGAAGAAGATATATCACAACAAAACACGTCCAGTTGAACAAGGAAAATTGCATACGCACTGTTCAATAATGCTTGCAAAAAGTGTCAAGATGAGCGGATCGATGAATGAATCAATCTCCTCAGTGTTCTCGTTTGGTTTCGACGTTCACAAAATTCAAACAAAAAAGAACAACGAAAATTTCGTACAATACCGGTAGCTTATGTACTATGTCCTAGGCAGTGATTTGATTATGGATCTGTTTTGGGCGTATGGCGAAGAAAGTAAGCCCCTGTTCGTCAATGATTTCTCTTTTAGTCGTGCGTAAAGAACAGAGTATCTTTGCTTGGTGTCACGACATAAAGACAAAGATTGATTCTTCATTCATTCATCAATTTAATAGCATGCATTTTAATTCTTTTGAAAGTTCAAAAGGCAGACAACGAACGTCGAGGACACGGCAAACACAAGGAATAACGATAAAAAGAAACGACACATAAGAATAAACCAAGCACACGACGATAGAATAGTCTTTGTTCAGCTAAGAAAGCAAGAAAATTGATTCTTGACAGAAAACAAACAACATAGACACAAACAGAACAAAATTTGGAAAGAAGGAAGAAATATGTTTTCCAATCCTCGTATTACTCGTCAGGTAGTGTCTTCTGTGATGAGGCGACGTTCTTCTCCTTCTTCATCATCATCGTCGCGTCGATTTCTGACTACGCAAAAACCGAAGAAAAATCAAGTAGTATCATTAATAATTAATGCTGTTGGTACAGACCGATTAGGGATTGTACATGATATGACAAAACAAGTTATTGATGCTGGTGGTAATGTTGGTGCATCTCAGGCAGCAAAATTAGGAAAATATTTTTCATTAATGATGTTAGTTGATTTACCCATCAACAAGGTTGATTCCTTAACAGAAAATTTACAAACTTTAAAAGATTTAAATGCAAGTGTTTGTAAAACAGACGACGATGCTATCGCATTACCATATAGTACTTATAAGATCGGTTATAAAGGACGACTGACATTAGAAGGTGCAGATAATCCTGGTATTGTTCACAAGGTAACACACATATTATCAAATAACGGTTTAAATATTGATACAATGGAAACATCCGATGAACCTGCACCACATGGTGGTACTGGTACGTTTTAAGTTTAAATTAATCTTGTTGTTGTTGTTGTTGTTGTTGATCTTTTTGTTGTGCTTCAATTTTCGTCTCGTTTTGCCTCGTTTCGTCCTATACATCTGGCCAATCGCTGTATCAATATGATATACCGAACGGAATAAACAAATGGATCCCATCGTGTCGTGTCGTATCGTATATCATCTCACTTTGGACTGTACTTGACATTTTTATTCTTGTACGCATGACGTTACTAACTACGTTACTAACTACGTTACGTTACGCTACGTTACGCTATACGTTGTATTGTATTCATTGTATTAATGATGTGAAATCATACTTCTGTAGTACTTTTTCGTATGAAAGGTACTGCACATGCATATGAACCATTATCATCCGGATTTGATTCAAATAAAATTAAACAAGAACTAATTGATTTAGGTGATGATTTAAATTGTGATATTAATTTAATTGATGATGATGATATGTAATGCATAAAATAATTGGATGGATGGATGGATGGATGGATAAATGAACGAACGAACGAATGCATGAACGCAGTATTGTAAACAACAAAAAACTATGTTATCGAATCAAATAGTATCTATAAATTGAAGAACATTGTACAGTACTGTAATGGTTTAAAAATGAAAATGAAATTGGTTATCTATTTTTTCCTACTGAATATTCCATAACACCTAAACTCTTTGTTTTTCAGCATCAAGTTTATCATTCTTCTTGCCCGTACGTCGATTAGTCAACCAAACTCCAAGATTTTTTTCATCTTCTTTATGCTTAGCTGGTACATTGCAGTCTCCTTCCCTATCTTTGTACTGTACAAGAAGAGTGAACATATCCTCCCACTGTTGTGATACTACATCCCATACAATACCAATCTCAACCAATCGCATTTGTCTTGCAGTGTCCAGTTTTCCATTTTTCTTGTCCACACGTTGTCAAGTTAACCACTTTCCAAGATCTTCTTCATCTTCTTCGTGATTTTGTGGAATATTACAGTTGCCTTCCCTATCTGTCTATTGCAACAGAAGAGTAAACGTATCATCCTAATGTTGAGAATGCATATCCTATACAACACCAATCTCCTCCAGTTGCATTTCTTTTCAGCATCAAGTCGTCCTTTCTTGTTCTTCTTACGCTGATGTTTCAACTATTCACCAATACCTTCTCCATCTTCTTTGTGATTTCGTAATACATTACAGTCACCTTCCCTGTCAGTCGTGACGGCGCCCACGACGCACGACTATATTGCTTGATTGACGATTGATGGCGGAACGCAACGCATTGTACGTACGTAGCTGTCAAAAGCGACTTGACGTATACTAATAACTTCCACTCGATTCATTCATTCGAATGATGCATTGTTTCATTCGATTCGATTAGGAACGATACATCTACTTCAAAGAGATAACATCATGCATGGTGACATGGGGGGATGTGCTAGTATAACATGCCATATACCGGTATAGAGATTGAAGAATTGAAGATTGAAGAATTGAAATGCAAGCAAATTTAAATCAATCAGGGATTAATTGCGTGAGATGAGAGAAACAAGAATGATTGGAAAAAGGGAAATCACCCTGGCACCCACCGTAAAGATCGCTCGCGGTACAAGATGTGGTAAAAAATAATGGATCTTTTTTAACCATCACAACACATTATTTTCGATGCCAACACAATTAGTAGAAGCCACAGGAACAAGAATAGATCAACTCGTACAGGGTAGACATCCATCCATCCATCCATCCATCCATCCATTCAATGGCTCTCAGTCTCTCTCTCTCAAATGCTATTGAATCAAGAAAAAGGAGAAAGAAACGATAGATGATACCGTACGGCTGACTTGAAAATTAAATTCTACCATCGTCATTATAAATAGATAGATCCTTTTAAAAGAAATCAGGAAGTTCTGAAATACGATAACAAATTTCCAGAAGAAGGAAAAAAAGAAATCTGTGTATAAAGAAAGATGAGTCTACCATCGAATCAATTACGTGGCGAACGAGAACGAGGTTATTTTTGTTGTTTGTACTTATATATTCTAACAAGGTGTGGTTACCGTATGTGAAATTCGAATTTCACGTAAACATATCAAATTTCTTTTAGTGAAGTTGAAGATGTGAAGAAGACGACGACGAATTCAACAAACAAAAAATAATGCTTTATTGTATATATTCTGGAAGCTACTTGTAAGACCGAGAGAGAGAGCTACCAACAACTTACAGTAGTGTAGCTAGAGAGAGAGAGAGAGAGAGAGGGAGAGTACAATGCAACATTTGTTTTCCTATAAACTTTCGTTTGTTAGTTAAACTATGTACTGTACTGCACGTTATTTATTACAGTAGTACTCTTGTGTTTTCGTTGCTATATTTCGTTTCAATGCATTCATTCAAATCGCTTCTTCATTTTTCTTCTTCTTTCTTCTTCCACAAATTTACAATTTACTATTATCGTTTGTCGTCGTTGGTGTTAAATTATGGTCTAATACAATTTTTCCTGCTGATTGTCCATTTAACATTAATTTTAAATAGGAATCAATTTCATTCCTACCAATATCTATAACAGATTCTTCAATTATACTACATTTCCATGTTGATGCTAATTTTTTCCATATATTATGTTTTACATTCAATGAAATTTGAACAGAATCTATACCTAACAAATTTATGCCACGTAATATAAATGGTAATACTGTTAATGCATCCATTTGTATACCAGCTGCATTGCCACAAGTTGTAACACTACCACCATTCTTAATTTGTTTTAATATTTCAACAAGTGGTGTACCACCAACTGTATCAATTGCATGTGCATATAATGGTTTTAATAATGGACGTTTATTTGATACTAATACCTCACGGCCCTACGATATATAACACAACAAATGAAAAAGACAACATAAGTGTTAGAAAAAGGAAGCGAGAAAAGATGAATCGAAAGGATTCATTTTAAGGTAAAGTAAAACCGTTTGTATATACAGTAACGTAAAGTAAATACAATACGTACCAATACTTCTTTTGCACCTAATTCCATTAGAAAATCTAGTTTATTATTTGTATTTGTAGTTGTATCTTCAACATCTGCTACTTTACCAGAAATTGCAATAACATCAAAACCTAAATTGGATAATAATTCAACAGTAATAGAACCAACATTACCAGTTGATCCTGTAACTAAAATTTTACCATCGGTTGGTTTTGCATTACCAGCCATTAAGAGTTTTTCAACACTTAATGCAGCAGTTAATCCAGCTGTACCATATATCATTGATGTACGATTTGCTTCGTCGCTATCAATATTACCTATTTTAAATTCAAATGGATTTGGTGTTATAATCCATTCTTTTGGTACACGTATATATCCACCAAATCCACCATCTGTATTCATACCTAGATCCTGTTTTGTTTTGTTATATTATTTAAGAAAAGAAAAAAAGGAGAAATAAAAAGAGAAAAAATTAGGTTGGGTTAGTTCTTTTGCTGTTGTTGCCTGTCTTATTGTCTTGTACTGTACTGTATTTTACTTTACTTTTTTTAAATTCAAGATCTATACGTACGTATCCTGTAACTAATACTGACTGTCCCTCCAGCTCTGAATTATCATCACCGTCTGTGCTACTAACAATATATCCAGCAGCATCAATACCAGGTGTATGTGGAAAATTTCTAGTTACACCACCCTTTTTTCCCAATGAACTTAATGCATCTTTATAATTTAATGATGAATGTGTTACTTTAATCAGTACTGTATTGCTTTCTTGGTTTTCATTTGGTGGAATTGGTAATGTATCTTTTACTGAAAGTGATTTTTCATTACCAATAAATGAACCATCCTCTTGTTCTTCAACACGCCATGCTTGATAATTGTCACTACTCATTGCACTTCTTCTAGTCGTTGCTGTTGTCATAAGTAGTGACGACAACGAGAATAGTTCACTTGTTGTTGTTGTTGCTGTTGAAAGAAGATGACTATGACGTAGTAAAAGGGGTGTTGGTGATGAACTTGATGAACCACCAGACGATGATGAAAATAATGATACGGCAGCGGTTGTTGTTACTGCACTTGTACGACGACTACTACTATTAACTTTAATACGTGAGAAGGACGAGGATAAGTAGAATAAAATGGATTTGTTCGTCGCGCTGTGATTCTTCGCCAAAGATAATGATAATAACATTCTATATACTGATACTGATACTGATACTGATACTGTATATCGATCGATCAATCAATCAATGAATCGGTGTTATTGTTATTATTGTTGTCTGTTTTTTTCTTATCTTTCTTTTATTGTATGTCACTCTAGAAGATCTCTATATAGATTAATTCATCAACACAACAAAGCAGAAACGTTATTCTATTTGTTTACTATTATTTTGCTTTCAAGAACGTTCCCTTTTCCACTATTCGCTTCTTACTGGAACTACTTTTCTCTGATCAACACACAGTAATACGCACTGTACAATGGCGTGTACAGTAAGAGTACCTAAAAAAAAATCAACAGTACGATCAACAATAAATAACACGGTAAAAGCACGGTGAAAATTAACACGCGTTATTAACGCGTGCGTTGCTTATCTCACAAGAAAAACAAATATACAAGCGAAAAAACGAAGATAATGATGGAACGAAAGAAGACAATGACGGAACGAACGAAGACAATGATGGAACGATACTCAATACGGTACAAATGATTGAATCATCTATGCTATATTTATATTAATAAGGACTACTGTGTGTGTTTATTAATGATGGATAGATACTGTATGTACTGTACTTGTTGCTTGTTGTGATGGCAAATAAAATACGGATCATATATTATTATATTATTATTAATATTTCAATTCAATATAGCAGGATACGTTTTCTCCTTTTGATCTTTAGTCATTCTTGATATAGTCTTTGTAACAGATAAATTGGTACCGTAATGGTTCATAACTTTATTAATGGCATCCGTACTAGTGTGCCCCGCACGGACCATCTGGTCAATTTTCTTCCAAAAAACAAGTCGTTTTGAGTACCGAGATCGATCCCTTCCTCTCTCTCTATTTGTAAACAATTTTGCTGCTTTCTTTCCACCTAGTCCCACATTGTACTCATGCCATAACGTATGTAAACACCGTGGATTATCTGTTAGAGAAGCAAGTGAACGTGATGCCTCTGTAGCAGCGACTGCAGCAGAATTTGCTGCTGCTAATCTTGATGTTCTATCATCATGATGAGGAAGATGCGGAAGTACATCGCGACCACTTCGCCCTTTTTGTCCTAGTACTCGATATGGTTGACGTAATAATTGACGTATCAAAGCGTCTTGGCGATCTTGTCTTTGCATCATAACTTCGTGTCGTCGCTCAGCATTCCCCTCCATAGTATTCATTCTTCTGTCTAAACCAGCAATGTTTGAACCTAATCTATCAATTTGCTCACCACTAGTACGTTGCACAACAGCACGTTCTTCTAAAGTCTTCCCATCATATCTTTTACGTAGACGTTCCAATTCTTGTTCTTTCGTTTCGTTTTGTGGAATGTCTTCACCAACACCTTCTATCATCGGTTCTAAAATTAAATTACCGTTCGTATCACCAGAAACATATAAGGGAACCTTTTCTACTGGGTTTTCACCATCCGCCAATCTTTTATTGGTCACTTCGTTGTAAACTTCTTTGATTCGATCCACCATAAATATTGGTACAACTTTTGTTTGCTCAGTATCATAGACACACCACAAAAGAGCCCGTCCTAAGACCTTACCTATAACCGGTCCGTATGTATTAGTAATATTTGGGCAGACTTTATCACATACCCATTCATCGTTGATACCACTATATTCTTTCAAATGATAATGAATTGGTCCGCCCTTACACAAAGCGGCAGCAACCTTCGCATCTGTTGATGGGATAGTAGTAGAGGCGTAATTATCCTGCATTCTTTTTGACCTCCACCGAAAGCGATGATCAATATCATCCTTATGAATTCCGTTTCTTTTCGCAAAGTCTGTAGCAAACTTTCTCATCGAATGTGTTCCTTTCTTTTCATCAAGTACAATATCAAATACGGGATCATTAATAACTTGTTTCATTATTTTTGATGCCTTATCTCGAATAGAATCAACATCGTTACTGCCCCGGTAGCCCCACACAAACTCACAACCTTTATCTCTTCCATAAACAATCATAAATTCAAGCCACATCGCTAAACCGATTAGTACACAATAATGACGATCCTTTGCACCAATCAGAATCTGCCATGGTGCTTGTTTCTTAGTTCTTACGTTCTTACTCCAGTTCAATTTTGTAATGAGTGATAAATTGTCATGTTGAATATCTTTGTTTGCAACAAGGTTGACACACTTCTGCTTAGAAACATCATCAATTCGACCACCCAAATTATATTGTATTCTAAAAATACCAGATGTAAAAAGTCTTTCCTCTGCATCATCGTTTTCTTCCATTAGGTCTATTGCTTGTTCGTATTCTTGCTCAACAAATGGACCACGTTCCATCGATTCGGCACCATTTCCAGCAACTTCATCTAATAATACTCTCTTCATTAATTCGCGAACTACAACAGATCGTGTTGGATTTCCCTCCAACCTCCTAATGCTCCATTCTGCATCTTTATCAGGGTGATAATACGAAATGCCTTTTTTAACTGCACTTAATGTTTCCCAACGGCAATAAGTGGGACGCATCATCTCTGGATCTGCATCGGCATCATTGTAGGCCCGTAATTTCATGTATCGAGCAACATCATCATCAGTAATAGTATATATGTGCTCATTTGTCCAAGTAGATTCTTTCGTATACAAATCTGGTTTCGAGTTATTATCTTTGTGGTCCATAAAACGTCTCATGTTCGAGTGATGTCTATCTTTTGTAAGATGTTTTTTCTTTTTTGTCTTCTTGTTAATAGAAGTGGCAACAGACGGGAGTGCTGTAGCTGTAGCAGTACTACTGTCTGGTCCTGCATTCTCCGTATTATTATTGTCATCGTTATTATCCTTGTTACTGGTGTTATTATTCCCAGTAGCAGCAGCAGAAGTACTAGCAATATCAGTACCATCACCCGTAGGATCATCACCAAACGCAGCAGCAAATTCTTCGTCATGTTGTCGGGAAGTAAATCGTTTTCGTTTCCCTGTTGTCCGTGCCTTTTTCTTCTTCTTCTTATTGTTGTTATTGTTATTGTCTCGAGTTTGATCCCGACACGTAATACACAGCCATTCTTCTTTGTTCTCCATTGCTCCTTCAATAGCAGAACACATTGATGAATGAAGATACTTTCCACAGTTCCATGTACACGGGTGCTTCGGTTTTTTTGCATCAACAGGGTCAAAACATCCTCTAGTGAGATGTTTACTCCCTCCAATCTTCAAGCATCTATTATTTGGTCCCTCACACCATCCACCACATACCGGGAATTCGGATTCGTTTTGATTTAAATCTGTCGTCATCATCGTTATGTTCTATCTCCTTTTATTATATTATTTCTTCTTATTTCTTCTTTATGTTATCTGTTTTTCAGTACGTAGGGGTAACCCGGTTGTTGATTTTTTGGTGTTTTCTACGGTTATCATGTGTTGATTAATACACGGGGTGATCAACAATTTGTTGAATAAATACCTTTGGTATATTGTTGATTTTGGCTATGGTACGTGGTTTTGCTATATAAAAACCGCGAGAGAGGGTACTGCCAAAAAAAAAAAGCAACAGTTGTTGATTTTTCTGGGTACAGTAGATGTACAGTATGGAGAGGCAGACACAAACACAAAAGAATCATATCTTTTTGTGTCGTGTTGATCGAAAAAATCTTTTTATTTGTTTTTGGAAGAAGAAATTGTGAAATAATTGTAAATTCCCGTGTATATCTTTTGTTCATTTCCTTCCCCCATTATAAAAAATGTGGAATGAATGTTTTTAAGAACAACGTAGATTTTTTAAACTATTAGTCGCGTGAAATCTACTTATTAAAAGCGCGTGAACTATTCGTAGTAGTCCTCCAGATTTATTTCTTATTGTGTCTATTGATACCGGTCATTCTTTTATCATTTATTCCTCACGATTCGATGAATCTTCAATACCGGATCTATTACTATTCTTTTTTTCTCCAATTCTGTTCATTGATAAATTCTTCTTTTTAAAAATTATTGACACGATTACATATTCTTTGCCACCGCAGTAGTCCTCCAGATTTATTTCTTAATTCAGTCCATTTATACCGGTCGTGGTTCTTTATGTATTCCTCACGATTCGTTTTCAATACCGGATCAATTATTATTCTTTTTTTTCTAATTATTGTGTTCAATGATAAACTCTTTTTATAGTAATTGAAACGATTACTTATAATCTTTGCCCGTGGTGTTGGCACCACTACATGACACCTCATTGACACTGTTAATATTTTATATGTCAACATTGTTCTTTTCGGACACAATCTCAAATAACGCACGTTACGCGACGGCTATATTCATTCTGTGCGATCTTACAAACGCCCTAAGTAATCGCTAAAGAATTCATCGCGCTACAACCACCACGCGATTACGGTATTTTGTGTCAACACCTACTACTACGTACTGTAACACCATCCAAGAGCATGTGGCAACTGTGAGTCTTCCCTCAATCATACCAGAGTTCACGTCCTCACGTATTGTAAAACAAGTAAGTGAAATGCGAACTGCTTTTCTACATTATTTCATCCCGTCACCTAAGGCGCTCATTACATGCACAGTAATACACTTTTAATTTATCATTACCCTTCATAGCTAAATCATAATTCTCTTACTGTCGCAAAGAAGTTTCATTATTTGTCCATCGCTCTTCATCTTTAAAATCCCTACAGTACTTCAAATCAAATTACCATAATTGAATACCTACTGTTCAGTAATTAATTTTTAAGTGGTAGCCTTATTCACAACAAACAACACAAATAGCTTTAGCAATAGAATCAATATAACAGCAGTATCGACAACAACAGTAAAACAGCAACGAGAAGATGAAGACGTCTCAACAGCAATCCCAGCAATCCCAGCAATCCCATAGGATGGCAATGGCAATGGCAATGGCATTGCCTTCATCTTCAGTCGTGCCTGGGTCATTATCATTATCATCGTGGTCACAACAAGCAAGAAATAAAATCAATAATCATATCACAGACAATGAAAATAGTTGCAGCAGTAGTAGCAGTAACTACGGGAGTACCGCCAGCAGTAACGGCTGTTACGTTTCTGAAGGAACTCGAAATTTTAATAATCATGAAAATATTAAAAATAATTTTCGTACAAGAGAGCAAGCACGAGTAAAAGAAGTAAAACAGCAACAATTGATAGATTTCAACATCAACATCAACAGCAACAATGAAGATGATGGCGAAGATGGTACGTCGTCGAGTAATATGGAGAAGGAAACGGAACAAATTGTTACACCTCTTATTGCTGCTTTTATTATGAAGAATGATAAGAATAATGATAAGAATGAAGTACACGTACACGCGAAACTTATGAATACGATGGAACAAGAACAAGAACAAGACGGAGAACAAGAGCAACAAGTTTCAGTATCAATACATCCACATGATGTTGTGGTTGATTGGGGTAATTCTTTTCAAGTAGATAATACCAGAAATGAATTGTATCGTGCATTGATTATGAAGAATCGTCGTGCTGCTGCTGCTGCTAGTGGTTCTACTACTGCGGAAGACAATGAAGATGATGATAATAATAGTATGAAACCATGGATAAGAAAAGTGATTGTTCAAGCAATTCATCAACGAGGATTACCACATGGAAGATTCCTTAGATCATCATTATCATTATCATCAAATGATTCAGATTCAAATCCAACTACGTCAAATCATCATCAATCATGGACGGTGGTTTCAACTGAAGAAGCTGTTGAAGTTATTAACAAGACGTTATTTCAGAACCAAAACGAAAATGCAATAGCAGCGTTGCATGATGATAATCATAATGATCAACAAGAAGTACTACTTCCGTCATCATCTCAAACATCACGGTGCAACAACAACAACAACAACAAAAGAATCGTCGTCCGTGATGCTGACAGTGATTACAATGATGACGGTAGTTGTGATAACAACGATGACCCTTCTCCTTCTCCTCGTCCGTTGAAAAAGAGATGCATTCGTCGTCAACTACCAACAAGGAAAACGAAGAAGATCACGAAGACACATCCTCCTCAAGAGACGACGGATATCGTTATCGGTAATCGTAACCGAAAACAAACGGATGCAAAGAAAACCACAACGAAGTTCGTCTCTGTTTCGAATACGTATCCTCAAGAGATTCTAGACATCGTTAATAATCAACAGACGAGTACGGAAAATGTTACACATTATTCGCATGTCGGTGTTGAGAACACCAATATATCGATTTCTCGTGGCCTCAAGGAAGGTTGTAACAGTAAAACAACTATTGGGAGTATGGATATGAATATGAATATGAAAATGGAACCCGAACAAGAAAGTTCTAGTAGTATTGAACAACAACACGATGATAAGTATAACAAGGATCCGACCAATAAGAAGCATCAGAAGAAACAAGTTAATAGAAAAGGCAAAACATATTATTCATTTCAAGAACGATTACTACAACTTGCTGATTATAAACAACAGAATGGTGATTGTAATGTACCAAAACTTTATAAGGGACATGGTAATCTTGGACATTTTGTTGGTGATCAAAGATATCAATATAAAAGATATAAAGGAAATAAAAAAAGTCCAATGACTGTGGAAAGAATTACAGCATTAGAAAAGTTAAATTTTGAATGGACATTAGTTATGTCATTTGACGAACGTCTTTCACAACTTGCACTATATAAGGAACAACATTCTATAAATAATGACTGTAATGTACCATTTCGTTACAAGGGATACAAGAATCTTGGTAGATGGGTCCGTGAACAACGACAACACTACAAGAATTATAAAGAAAATAAACCCCGATCAATCACATTACAACAAATTATGGCATTGGAAGGATTGAATTTTGAATGGCGTCTTGATAGAACATACAAAGACCAATCACCACCAAGAACATTGTCGTCGTTTGCATCACAACAAAAGAAGAAGAAGGAGAATATCAACAGTGACAATAATAATAAAATTGTACAAGCAGCAGTTGCTGCAGAAGAAGATGGTAGCGGTGGTCCAGGATGGCGTGATGGTTGTGGTGAATACTACGACAGCGACGATGATTGTTTGGTCTTTTAGAAGAAGATGAAAGAAGAACACGAACAAAACGATAGGATGAATGAATGAATGAAGATTGATCGCGGAAGTGAACTGAACTAACCCCCCCCCCCCCCCCATTTGCATTTGTGAGAAGAAGAAATAAAAAAACGAAAAATAAAACTTAAAGCTTAATGATCGATTGATACGTGTATAGGGGAATATATATACAATTGAATCGACTCTAGAGTCGAATACATCAACTCGACTCACTCAGCCGGGGGGGGGGGGGGGGGGGGCTGCACATTTATCTAATGCGACCGAAAGGAAGGTAAAAAGCAAATATATATATATAGATTTATGAGGAAGATTGTATTTTAGAATGACATGTTTTAAAGGAACGATTGCTTTTTTTAGAATTTGTACTGTACTTGATGGGGGACGTATAATACTAGACGTTCGACGTTCGATTTGACTCCTCAAATCAAAAGGGGGTATGTATGTATGTATGTATGACGATCACATTAAGTAGATTGTCGCCGTCGTGTGACCTTTTTCTATATGACTTGTTGACTTGATTCGACTCGACCCGGACCTTTTGCTTGTCTTTGTTGTTTCTCTGTTCGGAGTGTGTCTATTTATTAATGCTTCTGCCATCTGTGTATCAAAACGAATCCAACAATTTGTACAATTGTCCAATGATCAATTGGACGAAATATTGTTAGTAAAAACACACCTATGAATATCTGGATTGTACCAGGAACCAAAAATAGAAGTACATCCATGATGTCTATTGTTGTGTCTCCAGCAATAAAGACCCTTGCATATAGAGATAACGTTATTGACACAATTATGGAAAAGACGATGCGGTTGCACCACCAATTGTCAGTGATATTGTACACCATCCTTTGTGAAAAAAAAGACTGTTGTTGGAAACAAAACGAAGGGGGTTGTACTATGACGATCACATTATAAGTGCTCGTCGATTGTATGTCGCCGTTGTGACCTTTTTCTATTTGACTTGACTTGACTCGGACCTTTTGCTTGGTGTCTTTCTTGTTTCTTCGTTTTTCTTTTCGGAGTGGTGTGATAAGAAAAAAAAATCTATTCGTGCGTGACTGATTTTTTAAAAATAGAAGGAGAGGAAAAGATTTCTTTCTTTTCATGTGAATGACTGACTGGCACGCTACATAAACGGCTATTTTATTTTACACATCCAAACAGCTAGCGCCCCGTTGTTTTGTCATTTGAATGATCAAAAAACATACCGTTTCTCGATAGTAGCTACACATAAATCTGCATACAATATTCATTTCTTTTTCTTCCGACTTTAATTATTGCATTACGGTACCAAGTACTGTTGATTCAAGCACAAACGACAGAACCAACAACGACGACAATAATTATAAGAACAACAACAAAGTCAAAGTCAAAGCATACCTATGCTTTACGATTTCAAAAAAATAATAACGTCGTCAATCAATAAATATAAAGAAGCACGAAAGACTAAAATGGCATCACAACAGCAGCAACATCATCAACAACAGTATCAGCAGCCACAGCAGTACCAAGGGCAGCAGCAACAGCAACCATCCTATGGGAATGGTAATCCAAATCCACATAATCAACAAGATAGTGGTATGGCATCAATGGGTGATGCAACAGGATCCTACGTAACAGCACGTACAATGGCAACACAATCAATAGGAGGAAATGATACCGCAACAGTTGGTACGAATATTACTGGTGGTGGTTCAGTCACGGGTGGTGGTGGATCTGTGATTTTGGCACAACCAACTCCTGCCAAACATCCCAGTTTTTATACCACCTGTGGTTGTATTGAATGTTATAAACCAAGTCGTGAAAATTTAAAATATAATTATGAATATGATGATATTAATGGTAAAAAACCTGCACAAGCTTATCCAAGAATTCGGGAACGTGGTGAATTTTATATTGATTCCTTTAATGGTGAACCATGGAGTTGTTCTTTTGGTACAGCTGAAAAGGTAAGTTAGTTGACAACTATTGAAATGTTGAAAGCGAAACGAAACGGATGTGTGTGATACGACACAACCCTTTTTTCATTCCGTCAGGCCCGGCCAACGAAAACAAACAGAAGCACCACTTATTCTCTCTCACCTAGCATCTTCTTTTTCTTCTTCTTCTTCTTCTGTTCATCCGACTAACAAACACGATTAAATAATAATAATATGCAATGCAATACTATAGAATGGTACATGGTTTAATTCCTCGGATCAAGCTGGATCAATTATGTCAGCATTAGTATGGGTCTTAATGTTATATTCCTCTGCCACTGTCACATTATTAACAGTGACCGAAGGGATACCAGTCACCTGTGGAATGATCTATAATATCCTATGTTTTATGGCATTAGCCTGTCATGCAAAAACATCATTGACGGATCCTGGATCGGTACCAATTGCTGCTATACCCTCCGAACGTCAACGTCTACTGAAAGATTCCCATTCGATGTGTGGACAATGTCAAACATTTAAACCACCCATGAGTCATCATTGTAGAATATGTAATCGATGTATATCCAGAATGGATCATCATTGTCCATGGGTACGTTACGTACGTCTTACGTTTTTTTAACGATTTTACGTTTCCATTTTATAATTGATATCATAAAAAATCGATACAAATTTAATTTCTTTCGATCCATCCCGTCCCGTCTCCCTTTAAAAAACTCACGTTTCTGTTCTGTTCTTCTCCACTCCACTCTTCCTATTTAATTTTTACTACAAAACAAAACAAAACAACAGATGAATAATTGTGTGGGTGGTAACAATTTAAAACATTTCTTATTATTTTTAGTGTACACATGGACATGTGCGGCATACGCATTAGCATTATTTGGATGGAATTATTTCTTTTGTGCCGATGAAAATTGTACATTCCATCCACTTGTGGTACATTTAGTTCGAGTGATGACCATACTGTGTGTTGGTGCATTCTTATTTACATCATCGATGTTAATGAATGTCTGTTATGGATTAATGACGGGCATTGGTACTATTGATCGTTTGAAGAAAAAAGCAACTAATACAATGAATCAATCCGATGAAGAACCACTACCATTAAAGGATGTATTTGGTATACAGGGATGGTTCTCATGGCCATTTCCATGTGATCCAATATTTGAAGATTTTGATCAAGCAATGGGATATTGTTTACCACAACGTTTAGATCGTGAACGTCAATTTATGGAATATAAACGTCCCATACCGGAAATTCAACCAGCCACATCAATGGAATTACCAAGATGTATTAATGATTTATTACCAGTATAAATTAATAAATATCCAGGAAGATAAAGGTAATAAGATGAAGAAGAAGAAATTAGTGAAGGAGAAAATTAAAAAGAGAAAGAACACAAACAAACTAAAACAGAAGAGAAAGAGAAACAAAGCCAACAGAGCAGTACTGTAACTATTACCAATAATAATAAATACTATATAAAACAATATAATTATTCCTAATATTCAAACATTACACCACCTACGTACAGTAATCAGCATATTAGCTTATTACGATGATGAGATGAGATGCAGAATGATAGTCTTCATATAACATTCATAGTAATAATAGGCAATCAAATCCTGTGTTGGAAGATGTGTAGTAGTAGTAGTAGTAGTAGTGTTTCAATGTATCTTTTTTAGAAGGTGAGGATTACAAATTGAAGATGGCTGGTTGTTGCTATTGTTTTGCAGCCCATAGCGTAAAGAAAACCCCTAAGCATGTCTGTGTGTGTGTGTGTGTGTGTGTTTTATCCTTTTGCATGTTGTGTTCTACTCTGCGGCACCTCATATATGAATAATAATACCAGTACAGAACCCTCAAAGGTCCACGCTGTGCTATGGAAAGGACTATCATAGTACTGCTTTATCGTACGAATAGGATAGCCCTGTATGAAGAACAATGGAAGGTTGAAGTTGAGCATATTATTAGTATGTACAGTGCTGTACAATACCATTCTAGAAATAATACTGCTGTGATTCATCCTTCCATTCGTGCCTTGAGGGCAATAATTAGTTCGTTGTTGAAGCGACGATCGGCGAGTTGTGCTTTATTGTTGTGCACTAATGCATTCGAAAACGGGCACATCACATAATAAATCTTATTTGTAAGGGTCATACGGTACACAAAGAAAGGAAAGAACAAAGAAAGGAAAGAAAGGAAAGAACAGAAAAAAGAATGACGAAAGAAGTAGAACAAATTGCTGAAACTGTCGTTTATGATGACGAGTACGACGTAGAAGAAGGAAACGGCAGAACCTCCACTAACAACAACAATAACGCATCAGAAGAAGAAGAAGAAGGAAACGCATCAGAAGAAGAAGAAGAAGAAAATGCATCGGAAGAAGAAAAAGAGCAGCAACAAATAATAATTGAAATTGAAACAAAATATGAAAGATATAGAGACGATCAAATGAATACAGGTATTATTGCTGCATTAGTTGGTGGTTTTGCATTGACAAATTCATGGGAAATGAATATATATGAAAATAATGAAAATAATTTAGTATCAAATATTGAATTGTCCTCCTATACATTAGCAATATTAGCAGTACATGGATGTACCTGTTCGGCATTAGTATCAGCATTCTTATATAGAAGTATCACACGTGTCAAATCACCTCAAGCAGGTGTTCAATGGGTGGAACGTCATCCAATATTAGTACAACTACCATGGTATAAGGTACGTACATTTACGTTTACGTCTAACCTTGCTACAAACTGTTCATCATCTCGTCAGGTCTTTCTCGCTCACTATTATTATTTTTGTTCTCTTAACTTTGCATTGCATTGCATTGTATTGCTTTGTATTCTATTCTATTGTATTCTATAGTTTTTATTTGGTACAGCATCCTATATTATTAGTGTTATATTAGTAGCATGGACAACATTACAATTTAATACAGTATCAAGAATTATTACCTTATTGGGTGGTATATGTGGATGTTCTATTGTTGTATATACATGTTATATTATAATTACTGATGCTGCATGTATTGAATGTGAAGATGAAGACGACCATCATGATGAGGGTAATAATGAAGGTAATGAACGAAAACAACAACGTCGTCATCGTGCTGCTGATGGTTCTTCTAGTAGTACTGCATTAAAGAAAATTCCTAGTTCAATGAAGAACAAAAATAAAATGAAGAAAAATGGCTTTTCCTCGAATATTCAGTTAGGGGTTGGGGTTAGGTTTTGATTTTGACTTTGTTCACTGGTGCCAAATCAAATAAAACTATGAATGAATGAATGACCGACCAACCGATCTTGCTACACATCGTATCATAGCATCTCTCCCACCCATTCACCCGTACCGTACCACAGTCCGGGCATCCAATTACTTCATTTTGCCTCTTTGGAAAATAATAGCTGACTAGAAGAAAGGAAATTCAAAGCAAAGCAAAAATCAAACCGTCTAAATTTTAATGGTAGCAACATAACAGCAACATGAGTCAATATATGTAATTAGTCAGTCAGAATTAATTGATTGATTGGATTCAGAAGATATTTCAAGAGAAAAACATGACACATGCTGTAATGATTCGTGGATCACTTCTATGCGATGCTCGATATCCCTCACCCTATACACAAATAGAGGCGGATCTAATTTAAAGACGAATGCACAGATTTTGCTTGCCTTTGTATAAATATATAGAATTCTCAGATTAATGGTCATATTATTCAATTTAGTGTTATGCATGTTCAAAACTTTTTCCTACACTCTATAAGAAAAATATGTTATCAAAAAAATTAAAGTGCAATGTATCATGTTCAAAGTTGCTTTTTATTCAAATGTATATATACAATGTACTCAGACATACAATTTTCATTATTACTATTGTTTAGATCATTCCGGTATTGATCAAACTAGCACGTCTTCCCTTCATGACTTTCCTCTGTTCTTCGCTATCGTTGCTGTTTAAACTAGATCGAAGGAATTCACGCGATAAGTATTCGACGGAAGCCAATGACGAACGACGGTTTTTGGACTTTTCTTGCTCTTTTATATTCTTAACAACATCAGCATCAGTATTGGTATTATTATCAATTTCGTCATTATCATCATCATCATCATCATCAGTACCTTCGCCATTTAATTCTTTAGAAATCTGGATCATAATTTCTAGTGAACCATTTGATCCAAACTCCTTATCCCGAGCCTGATCAATCAATCTTACTTTATCTTTAATCTCCTCGAATGACAAGATTTCATCATCAGTACTACGTTTCAACAAAAGTGCTTCGTCTACACCATGGAGATGGGTCAAGTCTCTTCCAGAAACATCCACAGTGTTTCCGTATCCATTTGGAATATTTTCAAAACCACCGATAGACTTTTGCATCTGTTCTTTACTAAATTTGATGAATCCAGACAAAGTTATATCTCCCTCACCTTCCCATCCACCCGATCTCATACCGTCTCCAAGGGTCATACCACCACTCTCACATTGTTCTTTTGTTCGATAATATAATCCTTTCAGTTTCACATCCATATCAATTGTCAACTGGAGGATTGTAATATTTTCCCTCTTTGCGCCACCTTCGATAAGTTTTTCTACAACGCATTTTCGATATGCTTGTCGGTATGATGCATGAGTAAGAACCACGTAATCAGAATGCTTTGCTGCATCCAATGTCAGCATCGCAATCTCTTCATAAAACGGCTTCCACAATTCTTCTGGTCCATCTTCACCATGATCTTGTGCGAGATCGTATGATTTGAGAAACCTGTAGGTTAATTCTCTGTTTTTGGGAATATAACAGTTCTTAAGGATACAATCTCCATCGACGTGAGAATATCCGTGCATCAAATTAAGATAATCGCCGGTAAAAGTTTTTCCACAACCCGCCTCTGCAACGATGTAAACAAACTTGGCGCTTGCGATCTGTTCTTGTTCGGTTCTTGTAGCAGTAGTAATAGTCATCATACGTAGGTTTTATGTTGCTTATTTATCTTTTATTGTAAACCGAAATCTTCTACGACAGTATTATTTGTTAGAAAAGACTTTTGGTTGAACTACGCTACAGTGCTGTACGCCGTATGAACTAAAATAAAGTAGATCTTCGCCTTTTTTCACGGTATGGCGTTTTTTTGAAACAGATTTTGTCCAAGCTCGCGAAAATCAAAAAGATTTGTTGCCACGTGTGAATGTCAAATTGCACGTTTGAATATATGAAAATAGATCAGTTTTTATTGATCTATTTTCTAAGGAGTCTATGTAATAAAATCTAGTCTTGATATGAAGACTTGTTTTCGCGCTACTGTACCAACACTTGTAGTGGTATCTACCAAGACAAACGGGATTGAACTTTTAGAATCTTTTAACGTGAGTGTAATCATTCTTTTATTGAAGTTCTTTTATTGAAGTGTGACGTTGTCGTTCATTAATATCTTTGAACCCCGAGAACACTGAAAATCAAGGTTAAGAAATGAAAGATGTATCAAAAAAAATGCTTCGTCTTTAGATTTTACGCACCTTTCCCGTTTTTCTGTTGGTAAAGCAGAACCAAGTGGACATTACTTTCATTTGCTTTTATACATAAAATTATCATATATTCTTTCCTGAAGCATATAATCATTTATTATTCATCGATCATCGATCATCCGCCACTAGCTACCGTCCATCATGAAAGTATTTATTCTGTCCATCAAATACCTTCTCGTAGTAGTCTTCGCAATAATCATTTGCTTTTTGGGTACAAACGACGTTGTATTCGCTGCTGATGACGAAGCCGAAGAACAAGCCAGTAGTATTGTCAATGGCAATGGCAATGGCAATGTCAATGCCGATGTACAACCTGATGAAATTTATTCAAAAGATGGACTATTAGACACAATACTAACTGTGGATTATTTATTATCATTAGATGGTACACGATATGCACCGGCATATAATGGAAAAAGTGTTGGACCGACATATCGTGTCAAACCTGGTGATACTATTCGAATTACACTTGTTAACAACTTACTACCGGAATCAGATATTGGACGTGAATTGTATAAATACGTCCTAGATCCAAATCCTGATGATAGTATAAATCAAACTAGTAAGTACTAACTGTAAAATTTACCATGTTAAATATGGAACCGACTGTTCTGCCCGTGTTATTATCATCATCATCGAATATATCAATCGCACCTACACACATCACAGCACGCACACAAAAACACACACAAATCTCATTCTTTTATTCTCTCTATTCTATGAATTCTTTTCTATTACTATTCTTCCATCCAGTTGTTTTTAATCGTTTAAATTCAAATGGTATATCAGAATCGTTGCTGTCCTATCAAGATTATTGGGGTAAATCATATCAAAATTTACATTTTCATGGTTTAAACATTAATCCAAATATTGAAACAAATGCATTTGCTATTGATGGTGGTGGTAACGAATATACATATGACTTTGATATACCATTCGATCATGTTGGTGGTTTAAGTTTCTATCATAATCATTTTCATGGTACAGCAGCCTATTCCTCATTATCAGGATTATTTGGTGCATTTATTGTGGAAACAGAGAATGATCCATATATTACAGCATTACAAGGTAACGCTGATGGTTCTGCTGAAGAAATTATTCTACTCTTTAGTGAATCATCCACTGAAATTGTTGACAATAATGGACAAGATGGAGTACAAGTACCAGTACCAGTGAATTTTATACCAATTATCATGTCATTTGATTGGTTCGCATTAACAAACGGAAAAATTAATCCAGAATTTAGTTTCTCGGTTGGGACAACTATCTATTTTCGTACAGTGAATGCTGGTGAACTTCCACCTGTACCATTGTCAATTGATAATCATACACTATATCCAATTGGTGCTGATTCTAGTTATCCAATTCCAAAAACTACTGATAATGACAATGACAATGACAATGACAATGAAGAAGTTGATAGGATTGTTATTGATGCAGGATCACGAATGGAATTTGCAGTGAAATTTGATACACCTGGTACATACCTCATGAGACGGGGTTCCTCTAATTATAATATTATTGGACCTGTTTGTGCTGCAGTATTTGGTCCTGCATTTGATGGTGTTACTACATGTATATCATATGATAAAGAGGATATTATTGGTACTATTATTGTTGTTTCTGACGACGATGATAATAATAATGACACCGATGACGAAACGACAGCAACAACAAGCGTTGCTAGAGACGTTAACAACACTGAAGATGAAGATGATGATGATGATGATAATGATGATAATACCGCAAATGCATTACAATTGCCAGTATTAACAGTATCACCATACTTAACAAAGTTATTAGAGCAACCAATGTCATCAGGAACATCCAGAACAGTTACAATGGATTTAACCACAGATTTGCCAATATTTCAAATCCCCTATGATGGTATTTTTCAACCAGGCGCAAGTGGTACTGGTATGAATATGTTAATTGGTAATCCGCATCACGTATCAGGAACTATCACTGCTGGTACCTGTGAAGAATGGACGATTGCATCTAATCCACCTGGTCTAAGTCCGCATGTAAGTATCACAAAAGTAGTGTAGTGTAGTAGTATAGTACTGTAATGAAAATATTGTTATTACAGTAGTTGAATACAATCTTGTTTGTATTTGTCTTTTTTGATACGAATTGCGTACACTGTATCTATTAAGTTTTACTAACAACACTATTTTACCGTGTCCTCCCCTTTTTCTTGTATCTAAATTCATACAACAGACTTTTCATATTCACTCGGTACCATTTTTGGTAACATCGGAACATGGTATAGAATTAGATACACCCTTCTGGAGAGATACGTATCCTGTATTAGATAATATTACTGCTACAGTATGTTTCCCACCCACAGATGTTGGATATTTGGTCAACGTGCATTGTCATATGCCAGCTCATCAAGATGCTGGTATGTTTGGTATGTACAAAGTTCTGCCATCAGCTGTAGAAACATCTACCACTAATACCGTAGAAGGTGAAGACGATACAGCAGGAGCAGATGATGATGATGCAGATGATGACGATGTCAATAATGAGGAAAAGGGGAGTTCTGATAATGAGAATGCGGATGATGCGGGTATCGATGAAGAACAGGAGAGTTCTGCAACTACTACTGCAACAAATGAAAATACTCCTACTATTTTGCTTTTCGTTCCATTAGTTTTGTCTTTTTCGTTCTACTTTTTATAGATCATAGGATAACAATTTCTTCGGCTCTATATATTCTTCCCGACGATCTATCTGATTGAGATAGCACTACCATATTGTACGTGTTTTTCTATCTTGTGAAAAACTCTCAACTTGGACATCAACAACTATTGTACAATAATGCACTGTATAATATCGATTATTAATCAACATTTTTCGATTGCTAATACTATTGCTGATACTTTTATAAGTCTGTTGCAGTATCTAAAATCATCATTATATTTGATTGTCTAATTATCTAAGATACATGTTAAAGTTTATTTATGTTTCCATCAAAATGTACGTCGTACTGTACCAACTGTTCAACCTTCAACCGTATTGTTGGGGGGGGGGGCGAGAAATGTTTTTTCCTTTTTCGGGGGCGACTTTTCTGTACAGTAGTCACTGTACAGTAGTCGCTACTAGTAGGACCTAGTTTAAGTTTAACATCGACGACGACAACACGATGCATGAAAATAGATGTACTCTTTTTATTTTATTATAGTAAGTTAGTTAGATATGAGTTGACGATTACTTACAGAATGAGATCAGTTATTAGTAGAACTACAACTAGATTATTCCTGCTAACAATACTAATAGCAACAGCGACATCCTTTACTACTAATAGTAGGACGAGTAGTAATAGAATCGACTACGTCAACGTCAATATCAATAACAACGCCAATAGTAATAACTGCATCGGCATTATTACCATAACGAAATTATTTGCCGACATGACGTCGTCGTCGTCATCATCATCATCATCATCAACACCTATACCCATACCCATACCCAGTGCTAACACTAACACTAACACTAACACTAATGCACAGTATTCACGTTGTGGTATAGATTATCCAGAATTAGTGGTCTTTGATTTAGATGCCTGTTTTTGGGATCAAGAAATGTATCAAATGTCTACAATACCCACCAAAGAGAATATTGTTCTTGGTTCATTATCATTATCAAATGATGATGATGACAATGACAATGAAAAAGGTGATGATGATGGTGTAATTGGTGTCTATTCTGGACGGAATAAAATATCACTTCATTCGGGTAGTATATTAGCATTACAAGAACATTTCGATGGAATCAAATATCCTGGTATGAAATTATGTTTTGCCTCCTCTGCTGATACACCATTTGCCGAACAAATTGGTCGTGCTACACTGAAGCTATTAGAAATTAAACCCGGGATCTCGATATGGGATATTGTCTGTATAAGAGATTGGAATAATTTAGATATTAATCAAATTGGACGTCAACCACCATTATTAAGTAGTAATAAAGCAACAAGTCATTTTCCTAATTTACGAAAGTTCACAAATATTCGATATGATAAAATGTTATTCTTTGATGATTGGTATGTAACATATATACAATACATATATATACATATTATCTATGTGTTGGTGTATGTGTTGATATAATATGGTTCCTGTTTTCTAAACTATTTTTCTAATTCTAATCTTTCTTCTTCTATTATTCTTCTTTTATCTATTATTTATTCTTTGTATATATAGTAACTGGGGTGATCATTGTGGTATGGTGGCGAAATCATGTACAGAAAAAGATACCAATAAAGGGGTTGTGACACATCGTACACCAGATGGATTAAAAGAAAGTGATTGGAGGAAAGGGATAGAATTATATAAAAATGCCAATGCCAGTAATTCCAGTGAGTGAGTGAGTGCAAAATAAATATAATAGATACCTAAAACTACCGTTTTACTAGAAATATTAAAAATGAACTACTACTACTCCTATTACTACTAGAGGCCTAAGTGAAATAGGCAGGTACATAGTAGAGTACTGCAATATATATAGTATTGTATATTTTCTTTATCTTCCTCGTCCGTCCATCCGTCCTTCTCAATCATAACCATTAGCTATATTTGTTCCTTTTTCTTTTTCTTCTTCTTCTTCTTGTATTGCTTGTTTTGCATACACAGACCATCGTTTCGATGTTTTAATTTGTTTCCCAAGTAATGTACCCATACCACGTAAAATAAAACCACATCGTGCCACAAAGACAGCAACATCTGGTACCACAATTAATGGATCTAATTCGGTTAATAATTTAAAATAAGATTGAGGTGTTGGACAATTTTGATATAGCATTCGTTCGTCATCGGAATCAAAAAATAAACGTGCATACTTTGATAGAATTAATGAATTATTATTTTTTGTGATAAAACCAAGTTGTCTCATTGCTATTGCAATTTTTTCAACCTTCAAACTGTTGCTTTTATCTGCTGCATCTGCATCTACATCTACATCATCATCTTCCAATGCAAGAATGACTTTTGCAATCCCGTATCGTTCTTTATTAGTTATTGTCTTTGTTTGTCCATAATCAATCAGACCCAAGGATGGGCCACCACGACCAAAAAACTTCTTTTTCTGATATAATTGCATGATATTACCTGAAAATTAAAACGAAAATTAGCAATGCAATACAGTACAAAATGAGAGTAGAGAAGAGAAAGGCCAATCAAAAGATTTAAATGTATGAGAGAGAAAAGTCTCCTTTAAAGAAGGATACAAATTTGGAAAAAAATCAAGTATACCAGCTAGAATGTACGTATACGTATACATTACAATGTGCTGTAGGACTACTGTACTGAGGTAGCTAAGTTTTCTTTATTCATACCTGGATGTGGATCACCTTGAAATACATTATTTCTAAGCATTTGATATCCTTGTACATCAACTAATAAATCAATTGTTTTTTGTGTTTTCTTATATAATTTCAATAATTGTAGTTTCGTTTTCCATCCACAATCGTTCAAGATATCATCAATTGTAGTTGTAGTTGTAGATGGATTGGTATTAGTATTAGTACTAGCATGCTGCTGTTTTTCATTTCCATCAAGATATTGTAATTTATCTTGTCCTAATATTAATTCCAATTGTTTTCTTTCCAATAATTGTTTTGATTTTTTAGATCCTAATATATTTGATAATTCATTTTCTATATAATCTGTTAATTTTATACCATGTAATAATTCCATAACTAGTACCTCCTTTGTACATAACGACTTGTATGGTTTTGGTATATATACCTTATTTATAAATGGACTAATGCTATCTTTACTACTACTACCTGCTTTATTATTGTTTGTTTTTTTAAAACATGTATTTGTACGTACTATGTCTAATGACGATGCTTCTTTTCTATAATCAAATTCAGACATAATTTGACGATAAGCTTCATCTAATATTGGTGTCCAACCCGTCAAAGCAACTCTACATAACCAACGAAATACTTGAAAATCATATTGAAAACGTTGTTCTGCATCAGGATGCATCACTTTAACAGCAACATCAATTGTAGCAGTATCGTCATCATCATCATCATCAATAGAGTTCGAATCAGAAGTAGAAGCATCGTTATTATCAGCAGTGATATATTTTCGTCTAATTGTTGCTTTATGACATTGTCCAATACTTGCCGAACCTATATATTTGTGTGTGTTTGTGAGTAATCATAACATAGGTTAGAGATAGAAAGAAAGAAAGAAAGAAAGAAAGAGAAGTTGAGTACCTAAGAATGCCATATTTAAGGCTCGAAAACAAAGTTCAACCAAAATACCTCCAACGCAACGCAAGTCGACGCAAGTCGACGCAAGTCGACGCAAGTCAACGCAAGTCAACGCAAGTCAACGCAAGTCAACGCAAGTCAACGCAAGTCAACGCAAGTCAACGCAAGTCAACGCAAGTCAACGCATGTCATACAGTACAGTACAGTAGCCCGATCAACTCAAACTCAACTCAAATCAACTCCCTGCCAGATCTGCTAGGAGTGATATGTAACAGTCATGTTACGTCGCCGGGCTGGTTGGAACACATCATATCATGTCACGTACTGAATCGAATCGAATCGAATTCGAATTCCAACCTTTCGGTGGAAGAATCGCTGAGATACAATGAAATAGAACGACAACACAAGTGGTGTTAATAACGTACCTAATGCAATTTCATCAATATTAATAAATATATCATCATAGGATAGACCTTGTTCATTTGATGTCAGTAATGAATTATTTATGATATCTTTTATTTGTTCAGTAGGATATTGTGGTAATGAATCTTGTGCTAAAATAAATAATTTTATATATTGGACTGGTATAAAATCTGGTCGACTAGAACATATTTGCATTAATTTTATATATAAACCTTTTAAATGAAGTGCCGAATCATAACATATCGGTGCATATTTGGTATGTAATTCATTATAAACTTGATTTCGTTTTGTTATATCAGCATTAGTATTTATTTTTGTAAACCAAAATTTTGTAAATTTATAATGTACAACTACTGGTCCAATATTCCACCAAAAGTATGTTGCACGACGTACACTCTCACTACGTATGACCGTATTGACTTTGTATAATGTTGTGGTAGTTCCAGTTATTATGGTAGCAAGAATAATCAATTTTGGTGGAACTTGCAACAGTGATCCTTTGATGTTCCGTAATGACCACGAGGATGCCAAGAAACTAAACAATGACAAAGTCTGGTGTTTATTCTGGTGTTGATCTTCATTATTACTATTGTGTCGTCTTGATGATGAAGATAAAATGATGACAGCAACATCATCGCCGTATTAAGTAAAATGGAAGGAATGAGAAGAGACAGAAGAAAAATATTAGGTTAGAAATAAGGAAAGTGGGTTTTGTATAATTGATAAAACAAGAATATGAATTCAGACGGAGAGAGAGAGAGAGGGGGGGGGGGGGGGGGGGAGGAGCACCATCATAACAACGGCAATGGATGGCATCTGCTGTTTATTCCGAAACGCGTAGAGTAAGATGGAACATGCATAAAACTTCAAATAATAGGAAGCAATCAGGAAACGCGAAAGAATAGAGATAGAGTCTTGGTACAGGACAGGACAGGGCAGGCTACAAGCAAAAGAAGAAACTGTTGACCGGCACAGTATACTACCCATCGAGCTAGCCACGCAGACGGTAGAAGCATTCTTTTGTGTGTGTGTGTGTGTGTGTCGATTTGTCTTTCTTCCCCCCATCTCTCCTTTTAGAGAGAGAGAGAGAGAGTTAGAGTTAGAGAGAGTCCATGTATCACGGGTGTGCCACTACTTCCAACGCTCTCAATAATTCTTTTCTGCTTCTCTTATTTTCTTTCTCTCTCTCACACCTTCTCTTTATCCGTTTATGGCTTTCCTTTTTCTCTGGTGTTGTTTGTTTGTTTCGTTCGCTGTTTTGCCACCTCCCTCTTTTCCCGGTTGTTTATTGTGTCTCTCTTTCTTTCTCTCGCAGCCATCCATCCATCCCCTCAAAAAAACACTCAATTCGATTCGATTCTCTTCGATTCTTTCTTCTCTCTTTGTATGCAATTCTATCATTGTATCATTCAATAGTAGTATGCTTTTTACTTACTATAATAACGTAAAACGTACCTTTTTCTGATCAGAATGTTATCATCATCATTACGATTACGATTATGACGATTTCGATTATTATTATTATAATTATAGTTATAATTAGGAACTGCAGCTCCCTGAACGAATAATAGCGTAGACGACGACGACGGTTTTCTTTGTCGTCGTCTTTTATTCAACATTGCATTAGTATTATTACTACTGCTACTCCTGCTAGAAGAAGAATACATAGAAGCAGATTTTGTTGGCATCATTGTCATTGTCATCGTTGATATTATCATCATCATTAGAATAACCACCATCATGGACCATAATAATTGCCGCTGTCGTTGTCGTTGTCGTTGTCTTAGATTATTATAATTCTTCTTATTACTATTATTATTCATTGTGTTGTGTAAATATAATATTATGAACGGCAATAACGACGATGACGATTATAGCGATAACGATAACGATGACGATGATTTATTATTCACGAATGTTATGTTGTTGACAACTATTGGTACTACTACTACTACTAGTCCTACAACTAGAAATGGTAAGTAGAGATGCTGCCTACTGTATGATGGTACTATGTCAGTGGGGTAAGTTACTAAACTGTTGTACAAGATCTTTTTCTGTTCTTGTTTTTATATCTGTATTTCATCACTGGAATGAAGGAATGAATGAATATGCAGAATGCCGATAATGATGATTGATGATGAAATAATAAATGATGACAGAAATATTGTTAAAATTATGTTGCTTCTTCTTGTGTTGTCACTAGCTACTAGTGATTGGATTGTTCTACTACTAGTACATGCATGCTTGATGTCACTCACTAGCTACTAGTGATTAAATAGATGTTCTGCATTCTTGTCGTGTTTTGACGGAGAGCGAGATTTCTATTGAATCGAATGATGATTCATTCGAATGATAATAAATCAAAGAATCAAGGGAGAAAAAAATTTACTGTATTTTTTATTTATTGAGTTCTTTATAACATATACGACTATTTCGAGAGGAAGAACGAAATTGCAATCATTATCTTATATATATATATATATTCACTATCCATCATATCAGTAGTTATTTCGGTTTATCATTCATCATTTTAGCATTTCCCAACGTGTTATGGACTTTTTTCATTCCAATATGTCGTCCTTTCCTCTATGGGAACTCTAAAAGCTGGGGGTTTGCGGGGCAACAATGCTACCTAACGGGTCCAACCCAGTTTTTTATCTTTTGCTGATTTTTTAAAGTCACTCGAATCGAGACAGGATTTGACACTGAATGTGAGTACTCCTTCGCATTCGTAACATCCTGAAATGTATTTGCCACCCCCTAGTTCATCGTCGGGATCACAACGACATGCATTCAGATCATTATTTGGACCAGTATTAAAAGCATCATCACGGATCGAATTGTCATTATTCAAAACTCCAAATTCTTCATCACAAAAGATTTCCGCAATTTTACTTGGGTATACTTCTGCAATAGATCTTTGGCCTGTTACTGCTTCGTTAGATGTATCCTTACCGACAAGTTTGTAGGATCCGTTATCAACATCACATAGATTGGCACAATCAGCATCGATACCTAAGTCCCGTCCTCTTTCATTGATTGCTCCACGGACATCCTTTAGTAATTGATCATTTGCTGCAAAGTTTGTGACATAACCACCTGAACATGGGTACGTGTACGCAACTTCTGAATCAACTTCCCACCCTGTAGCGATTTTCAAAATCCTCGAACGACAAAGCGGAACAGTCACCAACGTAGTTTTTCGATTTATTCGATTTCCCCTAATTTTCAAGTAAAATGATGATGTAGTAGTAGAAGGTGCAAAGAAAAAGATAGAATTGGAAAGCAAAAACGAATTAATTGATGTTAGTTATTATAAATTGGAATATTCATCATATTACATTGTATTTCTCCATCGTCATCTACTTACTTTTTTCTTATGCCTCCCCGTACCACCATTTCTTGATGTTGCTGCATTCCTTGAAACATGCAGTGGTTCTGATGACGATACTGACGATATCTCATTTCCTCCCGTAATATCCCCGACAACAGCATCAACAGAAGGCACAGCCACGACGGCAATAACAGTTAAAATGGTTGCAATAGAATATTTCATGATGATGATGATGATGATGATGAGAGAAGTATAGTGTTAGATTTGATTCGATTCGATTTGCTTCGATTTGTTTTTATGAGGAATGATTACTGCTTCTTTAATAAAATAATTTTTCTAAAGTTATGGTAGTATAGAATTGTGTGAGAACACAAGGATGGACCAATAAAACAAGAATTAGTAGATAATTTTGCACAATGATGATGGTGTAAAATAACGTAACAGCGCACTTCGTAACTTATTTTGGTGAGTTCCGTTTTGTTTTTGTTGATTCGTCGGTGGAAATATAAGATTGATGAGCATGTTTTTGTTGATTCATCGGTTGAAATATTATTTGGATGAGTAAGTTATTATTTTTATATCAATAAAATGTGAACGAATAAGTTGTTTGATGTGTGAATGAGAAGATATTCTTCAATTTTGTCGACGCATGCTATTCGCGTGCCAAGACTTAAAGTTTTATTAATGAATTCATCCTCATCGTGTATCATTTGCTGCGTGTAAAATAGTCTGTTTACAAACAATTGGCGAGGAGAGCAAATACGTCGTGCTTACTATGTAAATAAAGATTTCTATTGTTTCAAAAATTATCTAAACGGTAAAACGGACGGACTATTTGTGTTTGCAATAAGTGCTTCGTAGAAAATACGACATAAGGCGCCCGTGATAAATGATCTTGTGACAGTCAATCAAGAAATCAGAATGAACTTTTTGATAGGAGGAACGTTTCAAGCTACTAGTGATTGGATGTTCTACATTGCGTGTTTTGTCGGAAAGGGATTCATTCATTCTAATGAATTGAATCTGAATTGAATTGTATTTGAATTGAATCTAGAATTGAATCGAATGAATCAATCAAATCAAATCAAATCAAATCAAATCAAATCAAATCAAATCAAATCAATCAATGTTCCCAAAACTCTGGCGATTGGTGACCGTTTTTTATTACTTCTTACTTCAACGTCAATCCTAACGCAGAGAATAAGAATACTTAGCCAAATTAAGCAGTCCTATAATATATATCTTGCGATCTTATGATGTCACGGTATGGAATATGAAATTTTCGAAATATCTAAACTGGCGATTTAATTGACCGTTAGATATATTTTGTGATACTACCATACTACCAGTATGTAGTAAGTGGCGATTGGTCTAACCGTTCGATACCTATGTATTTAATTCTAACGTCAATGTCGTTGTATCGTTGTCAAAAGTGTATCTGCATCGGTGTATCTTTGTCAAAGTGTATCTTTGTGCAATGTCATGTATCTTCTATTACTACAACAATAACGCACGACGTTCAAGGAAAACTCTTTTGAAATTATTAAGAATTGAATGGAAAATTATCGTACCATACGGTACCGCCGGGCAGCAGTGCTATATAATACTATGCAAACAATTCTAAAGTTATTCACTCACAACAATCTAAATTATCATATCAAAATAAGAGTGTGTAAGATAGAGAAGACTTTCTGATATCGAATATAATTACATCAACATAGAACAAAATGGCACCTTGCATGTTCTCCTTTTCTCGGCAGGGAGTTTTTGTACTCTTGTCGTTACTGCTTTTGGCAACAGGAGTAGTTACGGCAACGACATCATCGACGACATCATCGGCGGACGATGAAGTAGCCAGTAGCAGTTCTATCATCAGTAACAACAACATGAACAAGACGTTTCTTCTTGGGGTTTCGGTTGACAACACTACGGTAGTAGTAACGGCACCGGCATCGGCAACGACGTTATCAACGACGGCGAAAGAAGATCTTGATGAAGTAGTTACAAGCACAACATTGAAAGATATTGTTTGTTCACCTTCTATGAGCGATCAATTTTCAAGTTTGTGTAACCTCTTCAACGAAACTACTGATTTAAGGAAAAAAATAGTTAACAGCAACGACGGTATCTTTTCATCAAGACTTTCTGTTGGTAGTTCTGCTGAAATTGATTGGAAAATTAATTCCAATGAACAGTTTACGTTATTTGCACCAGTAAATACTGCATTCAATGGACAATCATTAGACGTTTTGCTTCCACCAGGTTTATCTATTGATGATTTTCTATCAACACACGTCGTGCAACGTTCTCTTTCGCCATTTGAATTAAGTCGGAATTGTGGTACTAGTATACCAACAAGATTCAATGGTGAAACAACAAGAACAATCTGTGGTGCAAATGGTTTACCTATCTATCAAGTTGGCGAAGGAAATGTAGACGCTGATCGACCACAATTTATTGATAGGTCTGTAATCAGGAGGTTCAATGGGTATATATATGGAATAGATAATTTTATTAGACCAAGTCAGTTTAATAATATTCCAACAAATAGACCAACAAATAGACCACCAACAAATAGACCACCAACAAATAGACCACCAACAGAATCACAACGTCCATCATTAAGACCAACTCTTTCTCGGTGCGCATCATTATGCGAAGCAGAAGGTGCACGTAAAACTCGACTTCGTGCAGACACAACCGCCACTGATTTTGCTGAATACATCTTTGATTTTAATGTTAACGGTAAAGCTGGTAGTACAGCTGGAAGAATCTTCGGAAACGACATCAATTGTTGGGACGTATCAGCGGTACAAAATATGCAATTTGCGTATGGTAATAATAGTAATTCTGACAACAGGAGTTTCGAAAATCGTATTGACTGTTGGGACGTGAGTTCTGTGACTAGTTTTGAAAGCATGTTTGAAGAAAATTTGGTCTTCAATGGAGTTATTAGTGGTTGGAACGTGAGTTCTGCAACTACTTTTGAAAGCATGTTTGCAATAAATAATGCCTTCAATGGAGTTATTAGTGATTGGAACGTGGGTTCTGCGACTAGTTTTGAAAGTATGTTTGCATTTAGTGCCTTCGATCGAGATATTAATGATTGGAACGTGAGTTCTGCAACTAGTTTTGAAGGCATGTTTGAGTCAAGTGTCTTCGATAGAGTTATTAGTGATTGGGACGTGAGTTCTGCGACAAGTTTTGGAAGCATGTTTTTTCAAAGTGTCTTCAATAGAGTTATTAGTGATTGGAACGTGAGTTCTGCAACTAATTTTGAAAACATGTTTGGGGCAAGTGTCTTCAATAGAGTTATTAGTGATTGGGACGTGAGTTCTGCGACCAATTTTGGAGGCATGTTTGCAGAAAATAATGCCTTCAATGGAGTTATTAGTGATTGGAACGTGAGTTCTGCAACTAGTTTTGAAATCATGTTTGCAATAAATAATGTCTTCAATGGAAATATCAGTGATTGGAACGTGAGTTCTGCAACTAGTTTTGAAGGCATGTTTGGGGACAGTGTCTTCAATGGAAATATCAGTGATTGGGACGTGAGTTCTGCGACCAATTTTGGAGGCATGTTTGCAGAAAATAATGCCTTCAATCGAGATATTAATGATTGGGACGTTAGTTCTGCGACTAGTTTTGAAGGCATGTTTCAAGAGAATGATGCCTTCAATCGAGATATCAGTAAATGGAACGTGAAATCTGGGACTAGTTTTCAAAGCATGTTTGAGTTAAGTGTCTTCAATCGAGATATCAGTAGATGGAACGTGAAATCTGGGACTACTTTTAAAAACATGTTTCTATCCGCAAAAAAATTCAAACAAAATCTTTGTGCATGGGGGAAGAGAATGCGGAATACAGCCTCGGTAAACAGTATGTTTAAAAACAGTGGATGCGTTAATAAAAAAACTCCAACATCTCCCTTCGCTGAATCGAAGAGATTTTGTGAAACTTGCGAGTGAATGAATTACAGTTTAGATCTGGAACTGGAACTACAACTACCATGACAACTGCTACTGCTACTGCTACTGGGTATTGCAACTCCTACGACAACTGCAACTGCAACGACAACCGTTTGTTATTACCTTTCAATAATAATGGTAGTGGTATAATATATAATATGTGTCAATGAGTAAAATGTATCAAGAAAAAATGAAAAAGCAGTACAATACAATATATATATCTAATAAATAATAAATAATAGTCCTAAAGTGTTAAATGTAATATAGCAGAATATACTATTGACAATATTCTATATATAGGAATATATAGATTCTAGTTTTACAACCACTACAGTAGTACTAATAGATATATTGTTATATGGATGTATGGATGTCCTAATAATACTAAGATAAATCATATACTACGAATCGATATCGATATCGATACCGATGTCTCTCTATTGATATCTCTCCATTGATATGCATCTGTCGGTTTGAATCACAATCACAAGGTACGAATCTATATAAATGCACCACGAACAAATGAATGAACGAATGAACGATGTACATCTTTTCCGCAATCAATCACTTCGAGTTCGTTCGTTCGTTCGTTCGTTCGTTCGTTCGTGCATTCGTTAATATTCACTTCTTGGGTTTTTTTTCATTGCGTACAGTACCGCCCGTATACAGTACAGTACGGTATGTTATTTATTGTTCTTTTTACTTTTACGACGTAGTGATGATGACATACACGTACAAGTACACGCACTATATATGCTGTACTTGTACTTGTACTGCACTGATCTGTATACCAACCCAACGTGTACAGTACTGCACTCTCGTCACTGCCTTCTCGATCCGTGCATTGATTGTCTCTGCATATCTATTTCTTTCTTTCATTTCATTTCTTTCTTTCTTTCTTTCTTTGTCTATCTTTGTGCATGCAGTAATATTCATTACCAAGCTTTCTCTAACTACGTTCATTACTATTCCAATATTTTATAATTCTGAATCAAAAGAAGAATCAGGAGCATCAGGAGCACTATTATCTTCAATTTCAATTTCATCTTCCACGACTGTATCTGTATCTGTGGATGGTGGTGGTTCTTCCACAGGTACGGGTGGTAAAATTTCTAAGATCTCATTAGTATTACTACCATCTTCACCGAGGACAGGTGCCGCAAAAATTTCTAATAATTCTAGATCATACATTAACATATCACCTGGATAAATATTTTTTTCATTGGATCCTATGTCACCATAGGCTAATTCACTTGGACAATATAATGCCCACTATATACCAAAAGATACAGGTTAAAAACACATTAAATTAGTTTTATTTATTTATTTATTTAGCGATAGAGTGAGAGAGAGAGAGAGGAAATGGAAACGAAACAAACAATTAGAAAGGAAAACGAAAAAAAAACACAACGACGACGTTTTTAGACACACACACACAAAATGAATTGAACTGAACTGAGACTGAACTGAAATTCAATTCACATTCTTTATACTGTACGTTACGTATCGTACCTTATCACCCACGACCATCAGTTGCATCGCTTCTTGTAAACATAGTATAACTTGATAGGGTGCTATTATTCTACCACTACTACTTTTACTACTAGCAGCAATTTCTTTTTCTTCCTCCATATGATACATATCTTCATTATAGACAAAATTACTGGAACTAGAATCAAATATTTTTGAATTTAATGTTTTACCAATATAATTTATTTTACAGGGACTATACAATGTTGGATGTTCTGCATTTGTAGATCCTCCTGATCGTACTATTTTATATTGCAATCCACTCTCCAATGTAGTGATAGCAGGATTATATTTATTCCCTTTTAACATTATACTACCAACTTGATTCGTTGCAGTTACAACATTCACATTCACAACAACAACACCAAGAACTACGGTTAATAGTAGAAATAAAGAGATATTCATGATTATATTTCGTTGTTGATTGTTGTTTGTTTGTTTGTTGTATGAGTATTAGTATTAGTGTGTTTATGACACTGTTGTTATGCTCCTAATTGTATGTTTCTATGGCGTTATGCTGCTTTTGCTTTTTTATTTATATTGTCGACTGCGTTTGATGCACTAACTTACGGTAAAAGTCAAGTATGATTGATGTGTTGTGGTGTATCGTTCGACGAAAATGACGAAATCTAAATACAAATAAATAATGACCACTGCTTTGATATATCGAATTTTATTTATTTAACGTTACTCCTGCCTACACAGGGCCCGGCCACAAAAGTAGGTAATTACTCGTGACTTACTCATTCATGATGGAATCGATTCGATTCACGAACGTATCTTTTTAACGACACACGTTACATAATTTTTTTTGAAAGGGAAGGGACCGACTTGTGGTGTCGTACTACAGTATCCGAAGTTTAAGCAGAGGGAGGTCTTCCACAATCCACAGTCAATAGTAATCCAGAAGCGACAATTACCATCAGCAGCAAGCAAGCAAGCAGGAGAATATCTCATACTAAACAACAACAACAAAAAATGAATATCTCTTTATTTCTATTGGCCGTTCTTGGTGTTTGGTCATCGTCAACATCAAAATTATTTGTTGTAAATGCATCCAATGAAGCTGGTATTAAATTTTTAGCAGAAAATAAATCAAATAATGGTATTCTTACTCTTGACAGTGGTTTACAATATAAAATATTAAAAAAGGGGGATGGTAAATTTCATCCAACGATTGATTCCTCCTGTAGTTGTCATTATGAAGGAAAATTATTAGATGGTACAATATTTGATTCCAGTTATGAACGTAATTCACCAACATCCTTTGCACCAAATCAAGTGATTAAAGGTTGGACAGAAGCGATGCAACTGATGGTAGTTGGTGATAAGGTACGTTTCTACGTCTACGTTTCTATAGTTTTGTTAACCTTTAAGAAGAAGAAGACAGAAGATAATGAGTTTAAAAGGTTCTGTTGTTTGGTTAGCTCGTCTTTTGTGTGTTGTTATGTGTGTGTGTGTGTATGTGTGTGTGTACGTTTAACCCAAAGAAAGGGAAAGAGGAAGCGATGCGAAAAAGAAAAAGACATCAGTCGTCGTCGACATTTTTTTGAAGAGGGATGTGTGTGTGTGTGTGTGTGAATGTGTTGTTAGATAGTAGGAAGAACTTCAGGAATTCACTCCTTTCTAAACGACGTTTCTCTGTTTTTTTATAATTCTTCCTTCTCAATATTACTAGTGGGAAATGTATATACCAAGTGAATTAGCCTATGGTGATCGTGGTTCACCACCAAAAATTGGTGGTGGGGATGTATTAATATTTATAATGGAAATTTTATCTATTGATGGTGAAGCAACACCAGCATTAAAATGTAATATTGATACTATTATTACTAATTCTGCTGGTGGTGGTACTACATTATCTGATAGAGTGTATGGTATTGATACTAAATCTACCTATGATATCGAAGATGAAAAAACATCCTGTACTGGACGTGAATTAGAATATATTAAAAAAATTAGTTCAAGTTTAGTAAAAGGTTATTACCGGTATGATGATGATGATGATAAAAGGGCTACAATTAAAAAGAATCTAAAACGTATTGAAAGTATATTAAAAGATGGTAAAATGAAGGATTCGTTACGTAATTGGGCAAAACGACGTAAAAATATTTTGAATCAATTTTTATCAAATGCAGCAACAAAAATGGCAGACGAGTTATAATGCTATAAAATGTAAAGTAAAGAAAAGCTTAGTTGTAAATCATTGGTAACGATCAATATTGTGAGATTGGTAAATGAAGTAGATGGACGCATCGCGATTGATCGAATGGTCGTGGTGGTGGGTGATGAACACATAAGTATTGTACGGCACAAAAGTAACGTTACATATAAGAATGAGAAAGGAAATTTGGATTATAAGATTAAAAAAAGAAGACTAACTTAAATATATATAATATGATTAAAAATAACGCTACAGTACAGTAGTATTGCTATATGGTTGTTGTGCCTTGCTGCCTGCGTGCGTGCGTGCTTGACTCTTACGTCACTTGATCTCTCTCTCCCCCCCTCCCCCCACTTTATTCTAAACAACAAATTGACCATCCTTCCATATCCCTTCTCTACGAATTTTACCATCTTGTGTAATTTCTTTACCAGGTCCATGTCGTACACCATTCTTCCAATGTCCAAAAAATTGGCTGCTACAGCAAAATGCATTATTATCATTATTAACAATTGAGTACATAACAACACCTGAACCATCCATTTCATCATCTAAGAAGTTACAACAATACGTCGTTGTTGTTGTTGTTGTCGTAACATCATTATCATTCGAATTATTAGGATTCGAATTTGAAACTTCTGTATATATTCCACGACCATATTTTAAACCATATTTATCAAATTTACCAATATATGTTGATGTTTTTGATTTTAAATTATCTGAGTCTTTTTTATTATGACCATTATTAGGATGAATATAGGTCATTTTACCTTCCATCATTACACCTTCATTGTATAAACCTTCAAATGTCCGTCCATCTGTATACCTTGTTGTACCATATCCATGTTTAATCGTTGTATTTTCAGGATTACCGTTACTATCACTAGTAGAACCTGCTAAGAAGAATCCAGTATATTCTTCTTGTGTACGAACATCCAGAACTTTACCGGCACCAGTTTTTCTGTGTTTTCTTTTACTTGATTGTGTGGCATTAATGTGTTGTTGTTGTTGATGTTGTTGTTGTTGATCTCGCACTCCCTTGTCCTTGTTCGAGGAGAAGGAGTGATGATTATTATTCTCATGATCATGATTGTCCCCCACGGACAAGTCGCTACCGCCGCAGCCGTTCTTATTTCGATCAGCTACTGTGATGGTACTAGTATTATCCTCTAATTCTGTTGAGTAATCGTCATTATAATCGTCTTCGTAAATATCATCTTCCTCAATATCATCTTCGTCAATATCATTATCATCAGTAGCAATATTGTCAAACAAAAATTCTTCGGTAGTATCATCATCTTCTCTTAGATTGACAAAATTTCTCATTGACGATACCATATCATTACTGAAACTACTACTGTTGATATTTTTGTTCATTCTATTCCCACTACTAGGTGATGGTAAGTGTACTGCCAATTCTGAACAAGACTTTGAACGAGACTTCTTTGAGGATAATGACGAGGATGGTGGTCTTTTTGCTGCCATTGATTCAGCTTTTGTTGACTTTGATTTTGATTTTGAACTTGAATTTGATGATCGTAGTATCATTGTCTTCATCGCCAAAAGTTTTTTTGCTCTTCTACTACTACTTGAGTTGTTTTGATGTCTTTGTTGTTGTTGTTGTTGTTGTTGTTTCGATGATGATGGTATAACATCAGTAGAAGATGATGCGGTTGTTGTTGTTAAGGTAGGTGCTAGTATTTGAGGGGATGTTTTGATTTTCATCATCATTTTTTGTTCACTACTACTACTACTACTATTTTTACTTGATGATGAGTTATTGGAGTTTTTACTCGATGATGAGGGTGTTGAGACTAATCTACCTCTTCTTTCTCGTATGGGTGTTGTTGTTAAGAAGAATGAATCATCACCTGAATTTGTTGGAATGAGTTTGACACGAGTTTTATCTCGTTGTGTGGGTGTAGTTCTTGGTGGCGTGATGTTTCTCTTCTTGTCTCCACCTACTTTACTCAGTTTTTGATTTCTACCACTACATTCAGCGGAGGAATTGCCATTCAAAACAGACAACCCTGATATTCCAAATGATTCTTCATGATTGTAATTCAAATACAACGACGATGATGGTAGTGTTCCATTATTTCCGCTTCGTTTACTTTTTGCTTTTGGACTGGAATTATTCAATGACCTTCTATTACTACTAGAACTACCAGACTTTGATGATCCAGCAGTAGCAGTACTAATAGTATGATCTTCTTCTTCTTCGTGGCTTTTACTTTGTGGACCATGAATCCAACCAATTGTACTTTGATCATCAAAATCCTTACCACTGACAGCATAGAAATCACCCATCGAACTATGCGCATCCTGAAAGAATGTATTATTATCATCCTCATTGTTCTCGTTATTACCGTCAGCAGCAGCAGCAGCAGCAGCAGGGTTCTTTGATTCTAAAGACGTTAGTAGTGATGATAGAGATGGGTTATTACTTTGATCTTTATCTACTACTACTTTCTTCCTACTGTTTTCTCGTCGTTTCGGTGTCGTCGTTGTCGTCGTTATCGTCGTCTTTGTCGTCATCTTATTTTTATTCTTGCTACTACCAGTAATAGTAGATTTTCTTCTCAGTGATAGTGAGCATGGTGTGTGTGGCTGTGTTGATCCTACTAAAAATGATTTTCTTCTCGGTGAGGAGGAGCATGGTGGTGGTGGCGTAGTTGATCCTACTAAAACCGACGATTTTCTTCTTGGTGATGGTGAGGAGCATGGTGATATTCGTGGTGTTGATCCTACTAAAAACGCTGATTTTCTTCTCGTTCTTCTCGGTGATGGTGAGCATGGTGGTGGTGGTGGTGGTGGTGGTTTATAAGATTTCATCGTATTATTCGTCTTCTTCTTCCTGTTCTTCTTCTTATCATTCTCCGAAACGGTGACAAGTTTAATATCACCAGATTTTAATAATCCGAATAATTCGATTCTAGCAGCTTTTGCTGCTTTGATATCATCATCATCATTCTGTTGTTGGACTACCGGAATAAGGAGTGATGGACGACGAGTTGTTGTTGTTGTTTTGGTGCTATTCATTTTGTTGCTTTCTCTTTTGACGAACACTGTGTTTTTTTTATGTGTGTACTTGTAGTTCTCTTCGATTTCTTCTTCTTGTTCATGCCGGTAATAAAATGTACGTCACACATAAACACGATTGTTTCAATCAATATTCGCTTTTTGTCACATCAGTTTGTGATAAAGTAGCAAAGATGTGTTGCTTGTTTGCTGTAACACTTGTTGTGATGTGATTGATATATGTTAAAAAAAGATCCATTACCAGGTTTTTCATCGCGCTGGATTGCATGCGGTGTCTAATCTTAAAATTAAAAAATGTTCTGGTAAGGGAAACTCTCATTTTTAGGGATTTAAGGGTAAGGGCATATCACGTGTCTTGTATTGCTTTTTGTTTGAACAGGCAGTGGTGCTGTGTTTCATCGCGCTGGATTGCATGCGGTATAAAGGAAATTCTCCTTTTTAGTAGGAATTTATACATAATAATATGGGTAAGGGCATATCACGTGTCTTGTATGGCAATGTAAAATAATGACCTACAGTACCGTATGACTATGACAGAGGCTGAGGTATTAAAAAAACTGACAAACTCGTTCTTAGACTCGTTCGAATCAATCGATCGATCGATCTGAAAGAAATTTTGAACCCTAAGTCGTAGAAGATCTACGATTTTAATCCCGCACGAAAAATACACGAAAACACGCATATTTATTTTATATTCTCGCGCAACACCCAACTGAGAACAGACGACATGATTGATTGACGGATGTTCAGATGATGTTCATCGCATCGGCAGTGTACAATTGTAGACACAATTTAAATTAAAGTGAAGTTAAATAAAACAACAGCGCACATACGGTACACGATGGTGGTTGTTTTTGGTATCGATATCGATATCGATTTTGATACAATATATGAATATGGATATGCATTATCACGTATACTGATAGCAACATCTCCTATACTTATCATTGGGTACATTTTATTAACAGCCAATGAAGGTGAAGAAATTGAAAAAGAAAAATTAGCCTACAGTAAAACATGTAAAAAATCATGATAAATAATCAAATATACTAGAGGGGAATGGGATGGGATGGGAAATTTTTTTGTTGTTGTGTTTGCGGTTTACTGATATAAACTAATGGCATGGAAGGCGATTGAGTTATCGTGTTGTCGCTTGCTGAGTTGAAACGATTTGAGTTGAATTGAATTGAATTGAATTGAATTGAGATAGAAGTTGATCACAGGTAAAATCAGCAGCAGCAGCAGCAGTAACGGTCCGTGTTTACATCATTACAGTACATTATCACTCGAATCAATCAATCCCACTACCACTGCACTTGTTGCTGGTAGTACCCCTCTTCCCCCCCTTTATCGTAAGATGCAGTATAATTGAATATAAGAAGAAAGAAACTACCCATGATCGATCGATCAATATTTAGCATAATGATATAATATAATATATAAATGTATTTATTAATTGCGGAAATGACAGAGTGAGATAATAATCATTCTTGAAGAAAAATAAATATTGAATTGATAATGTATAAATGCATGCCTGCATGCACGCACAAAGACAGATAGATAGAGTAAGAAACAAACAAACAAACAAACAAACAAACAAACACACAAGCAAACGTTAAAACAATGAACGGATCAAGATGCGACGAGTACACGTTGGTTGGTATGCAGTACAGTACAGTACAGTATAGTATAGTATAGTATAACACTTGCACGTGCATGTATATACCATCATTACGTAAAGTCTCCTAAAACAACAACATACCTGTATACGTACGCAATCGGAAAAACAAGAAAGTGATGGACGAACAATTAATTGATCGAGTTGAGGCGAGGCGAGGCGAAAGCGATGGGGAAATGCCATGGGGAAAATGTACGTCGTTCGTTTGTTCGTGGTGCATAGATAGATGTACATTACACGACACGTCGTCGTCGTCGTCGTACTGTATGAGAATGTGAATGGGAATGGGAATGGGAATGGGAATGGGAATGGGAATATGGATGTGGATGTGGATGTGATTCGATAGCTCAGTTTAAGAAGTCATTGGAAGATTCCGTTATCAACAGCGAAATAAAACTCGATTCTTAAAAAATTCGATATTAAAAACTTGTAGCATACAGAGCATTCGTATTTATGATTTGTTCAATTATTGGTTTGCTGCGTTTCTATATTGTCTCAAACAAAACTGTTTTCGAACTTAGACAGTAATCAGCTTCTTAAAACTAGGTAGGTATCACAAATAAAACAAGACGTTTTCTGATATATGGGACAAAAATCAACATTCATACTTTAGAGCAAAATGCATTTTATTCACGGAGAAGAGTATGACAGTCTAGAGCATGACTTCGGAAATGAATTTAGTATCAACTCTGAATATCATTATTTACATTGCTGTTATCGATGAGCTCGACCAAAGGTGCTGGGTCATATGATGGTGACAACGCTCTCCATCCTGTCGCAGGAGGTGCAGCGTGAGAGGCCTCTCCAGCACCGCCGCAGCTACTACTACTAGTAGTACCACCCCCTTGTTCTGCTGCTTGATCCTTCGGAGCAACGTATACACCGTCTCCGTCGGGCTTGTCAATCCACCACTGACCATCCGCGGAATTTAGATAGATGTAGGCATCGTTCGAGGCTCGCCACCACGGTTTTCCATTGTTGAGCATTTCCCAAGTACTCTCGACTCCCCAACGGTTCTGTACACATACGGATTCAAATCCAGGAGGAATGATAGTGGCGGGAGTCCATTCATAGTGTTGGTTCACACTCTCCACCCCCGATCCCTTCACTCGAACGGTACTATTAGCTGTTGTCGTAGTAGCAGCAGTCGAAAATGCAGCGGTAGTCATTGGAAACGTAAACTTTGGATTCTTGCCAATCGTATTCCAGAACGAGATCGACACGAGTAGAGTGGACACAGACGGCAGGTTCATCCCTTCCACGCGAGAGGTATTATATTCAAAATCGACGCTAATATTGTCTTTGCTACGACAGCATTGATTGGGAATGTGGGATTGCCCTTTTTTCGTTTCGGATACACCGTCTCCTTCTTCGTTGCGAGAATCTATCAATGTTCCTATCGATACACCATGAATTTCAACTTGTACTTACAAAAAATAAAAAATATTGCGACGATGATATATTCTTTCTTCACCACCAGCACATCGTACTGTATACTTTCTGGTAGAAAATGTAAGTGCGATACAATCATGATGAGCTGATAAAGACTTCAATAGTCACTTTCTCCTTTCCTTGAGTCACGAATCGTTTGTTTACCGCGGCTGATGTTGATGGCTTCTTGCGTGGATGTGTTGAGAAAAGAATAATGAGATGATTGATTGACGCGTCATCCAGAATTCACAATACTTTTATTTTGAAGACTAGGATCCTAAGGTTCACTAATGCCGAAACAAAAACTTCAGACGGTACAGTAGTATCATTAATTAATAACTCTAGTACTCAAGATGAAATCTGTTACTATTTTATCTGCTTTGGCATTGGTCGCTTTGCCGGCTGGCAATGCTGCAGATTACAAGAACATCTTCGGCGGTCAGCTTTCGTCGTGCAGTTCGGATGGTACGGCCTTGACAGGATACACGCGCAATGGATATTGTGTCGATCAAAACGATGATGAAGGCTCGCATCACATTTGCATTGACATGGCGAGTACAACTGGCGGAGACTTTTGTTCAGTGACAGGTCAAAGCAACTGGTGCAGCTCGGAAATGCCATGCCACGAAGATCAGAGTTTAAACTGTCAGATTCAAAACTGGTGCGTATGCCAGTGGGCGTTTGCAAGCTACATTAAAAGTGCAGGAGGTTGCGATGCCATTCAAGATGTAGTATGTGATGCAATCAATGCCCAAGCTTTGATTGCGTACAAGCAACAAGCATCGGGAAGTCAAAAGTATCAGGATGCATTGGACTGTCTGATGCAAAAGTGTGGAGTTCAAGGAAGTAGCAATTACTTTAGCAGCCTTTCCACGGCAGCAAACGGAAACAATAAATTGCAAGTGGCATCTTCGCCGATGAATTTTGTTATATTGGCCGCTGCTGTTGCACTCGTTGTGGGTGCGGTCACTGTCTATCAACGACGCAATTCAAAGCATTTCGATAGCAGAGTGGAACAATTGATCGACTTGAGGAGAGGCGAAGCGATGCGATGGAGAAAATGTACGTCGTTCGTTCGTTCGTTCGTGGTGCATAGATATACAGTACACGACACGACACGTCGTCTTCGTACCATATGTGGATGTGAATGGGATTCGACTAAAGGTACTAGTAGGTCAAAAAGAGAATGAAGGGATATTAATATATAAATGTAGTTCAATATTACGTATAAAGATAACTTTTGTTGCTGTTGTCAACAGCTACTTATCATTCTAAGATTCTCATAGTATGTTTTATCGCCAATATTACGTTGTGAATCACACGGTAACTGGGGTACCCCATAGTTTATTTTTACTTTTTTATCTTGACTGCCTTATTTATTACTCAGCTGGATGGATATTCCTACTACGGGATCGACCAGAAATTGACGTTTTACCGGATCGGCCTGAAGAATAACTGTAACCTCCCACACTTGAAGAGGTGGAACCACCGTCACTGAATCTATTCCGAAAAGCCTTACGAGATGAGTTATCTCGGACTGAGCCAACTTTCATTGAATCGACCTTCGATTCTAGTTTAGAAATTTCATTATCTCTTTCTTGGATTAACTTTTTATGTTTCCGTTGATTACCATCTAATTTGTTGGCCAAAGATGAAATTTCATTCATGAAATTTAATTCAGATTTTGCCTGTGTTTCTAATATTTCTTGGATGTACATACGTAAGTCCTTAACTTCACCTTCTTTGGCAATCTGATCTTGCTCGTGACGGCGTTCCATTTCATTTTGTGCTAGAACTAAATCACACTTAGTTTCAACAGCACGTCGCAATTGTTCCGCCATTGCTTCAGCCTGTGTTTTCATTTGCTGAATCGTTACTTTGAGTGATTGGACACCATCCTTCTTTTGCTGATACTGCATACGTTGATCGACACAACGAAGTAGACGTTTGGATGACTCGATAATGTCCTCTTCATCGTCCTCTTCCTCCTCCTCATCTTCTTCTTCTACTTCATCATCATCCTCTTCATTCTCTTCCTCCTCTACATCACATCTGGACTTGACTAAAGAACGGATCTCGACAACTCCTCTATCTTCTTGAAGGGTCGTTTCGATACAATCTTCGGAAACAACTGTCCTTAATTCATCTTCATCAGTATCAACATCGTCGTGTTCTTCAATATCATCATCATCATTAGCTTCTGCAAATGGATTTGTATTAGCAGAAACAGCGGCCTCTCGTTGTTGTTGATTTCCACTACCATCACCACTACTGAATGGATTCTTGCTACCATCATCGTCGGCATCATCAACAACGGCCTCTCGTTGTTGTTGTTTTCCACTGCCAACACCACTACTGAATGGATTCTTGCTACCATCATCGTCGGCATCATCAACAACTACTTCTTTTTGATTCGCTGCTGCTACTGCTGGTACTTCTTCATCACGATACGTCGATCGTGGAGGAGGAATTACAGCAGAAGATGCATCACTATCATCATTGCCATCATCAAATGGATTCAATGCAGAGTTTTTGGCTGTTTCCTTAAATGGATTCCTTTGTTCATACTGTTCATTATCAGATGAAGAGTAATCATTATCGTTACTACCAAATGGATTCCTACTACCGTCATTATCGGCAGTATCAACAACTTGTTGTTGTTTTCCTTCATTTTTAGCACTGAATGGATTCTTACTACCATCCTCATCCTCATCATCATTATCGACGGCAGCTTCATATTTTGCTTCATCTTCGGAAGAGGGATATAATGCCTTTAATTCCTCTTGTCGTTTCTGTTGCCGAGCCGACAAACGATTTTTGTTTACTGTCTTCTTTTGTTGTTGGACGATGGCAGCAGCAGCAGCGGGGAGGATGGTGGGGGTGGCAGCGATACGACGATTCTTCTCGGCCAAACGAGGAAATCTTTCTTGCTGCTTGCTCATCATCTTCGATGGGGAAAAGGAGGAGGGACTGACATTGTAATTATTGTTACTATTCGTACGGCTACCATAGTAATCATTGTTAATGTTGCTGTTATGATAATAATTGTTGTCCGTTGTTACTTCCTCAGATAAAGTTGTTAACTTACTATTATCTCCATAACCAGCTCCATGATTATTCATATTATTCATATTACTATCATCATCACTACTAAGTTCACTTTCACTTAAGATTGAACTTAACATAGAATCTGCAATAGATGATTCTTCTTCTGATACCTTCTTCTTACGACGTCTTCTTTTCTTTTTCTTACTGCTACTACCACTTTTCTTCCTTTCTTCTGTCTGATGATAGACATTATTATTATTGTCAACATCATTGTCATCTTCAATGATCAAGATCGGGTTGTTACTGGTAGCATCCGATCCTTCCCATACTCGAATGTTTGCAAAGTCGTTCATAGTTCTTGCTTGTGTTTGCTGCTAGTGTTGTTGCTGCTAATATTATTTGTTTGTGTAATATATTTTATTAGAGAGTCAGTATTTGTGTCGTTCACGGTGGTTGTAATGTTCCGCCTTTCAATAGAATGAACTCTGTCTCGATCGGGCGTTTCTTTTTTACGGCTACCGGTCCAATCTTTTTGTTTCCGTTTCAGATCTTGTCTATGGTAACTACTACTACTACTACTTAGAAGACTATGGTACGCCTTGTACACGTAGCTCTACCTACAACTAGGTGAAGTATGGCTGGTGGATTTGATTGAGTCTGGTAAAGAATCACGAAATGAAATATTTTGTTCTAACCGAAGCGTTTTATTGAAAATTTAATTTTGAAAAACAAAATATGAAGCACGAGGTGCGCGATGATGATCGCCGAGCTCGATGTCACGCACTACGTATCCATTATCAGTATGCATCATACCTTACAGTACGTACATCAATTATTGCGAGTATGATAGGTATGAATAGTAGGCTATAGTACTTATGCTAAAATTTGAATACAACGACTGTATGTACATACCTCACAGAGTACATGAGTAGGAAACAAGTCTGTCCGCTACACCTGCCCGAACAAAAAAGAAGAAAATCGATGAATAATAATTTCCTTCGCATCATCGCCATCTTCTTCTGTTCCATTCGTGACAGCACACAAAATGCAGTCACAGCCGCACAGCGAGTCACGTGAATTGTATGTTTTGAAAAGCAAGAAAAGATGATGTGAAGATTTTGCATTCGCTCTCCTTTCTTACTTCTTGATCCATTCAAGCACAACAATATTACATTACATATTAACCTAACCTAACCTAACCCAAAAAAAAAGACAATCCATCATCATGTTCCGAACACGCGTAAGTATGATCAACAGAGAGAAAGAGAGAGAGAGAAGCAAAAATTTTGAAGCAATCATCGGATCGTCTTGAGCTGTCTGTTATCGAGTTCGTATGGGTTGGTTTGATTCATTCGTGAAACGACGATTGTTACTGTACCGGTAGTGTTCCAATTGAAGAATAATATCTTTTTGTGTTGGTTGTTTGTGTCGACCCAATTATTCTCGTCCTTCTTCTTTTTTATCTGTGTTCCTAACAATTTATCTTCCTTTCGCTTGTTTCACATCTCTGAATATTTCTCTTCGTCAATACAATCCATCCATCGATATGAAATTACACCAAAAATTAAAATAAAACAATTCGCTTGAACTGGCTGACTGAAATATGGGATATTTTTTACAAACAAAACAAAAAATTCACATCGCATACATGCACACAAAACATAACGTTACGTAACGTAACACAGACATTATTTCGTAAATTACAACCACTTGCTGATCGTGTATTAGTAAAACGTGCACCAAAAGAAACACAATTATCCTCTGGTTTATTTTTACCCACGGATACTACCAAAGATCCAAATGAAGGTGAAATTGTTGCGGTGGGTCCTGGTGATCGTGATGTTACCGGGAACTTACATCCCACCACATTAAGTGTGGGTGATAAAGTGTTATTACCAGAATATGGTGGTATGAAAATTAAAATTGGTGATGAGAAGGAGGAAGTATTTTTATTCCGTGAATCCGATATTTTGGGAAAATTTGAATAAAGACAGAAAGAAAAAAAAAGAGAGAGAATGAATGAATGATTAATTAAAATTGGTGATGATTGATTTAGAAATGAAGATGAACAAAAAGGAAAGTTAAAAAGAAAACGTTGCTTTACATTCTATGTACTGTACGTAAGATAAAGAATTGATGGTGTGCGTTTCGAGTATGTAGCTTGTAGTAGACAAATTCAAATCTAGTTTCTTTTTTTAAGATAATAATATAATCGTAACTGTGGTCGAGTTCTTTTCATTTTAAACAGTACTGTAGTTGATATCTCGAATGAATCACTACTTGTTCCGACAAACATAGCTGCCGCAAACAGTAGGATTTTAGATATGTCTATTCGATTTGTAATGTAGAATAGCAGTAACAAGCACCTGGTCACAACTTTGCTTAGTGTACTAGATCGCTAGTAGTACTTGAAGATATCTTTTGTAGAACTATTTATAGAGTGCACTCATAGTCTTTACTATGATAATATTACCATCAGCAGACAATTCAGTTTTTCTCTTTCTTTTTCAAGATCACCTCTCAACATGGAGGTAAGCCTGCTGCAATAATTGCACAAGATTTAGGGAAAATTTCGCACTAATATTGAATCTATACCAGCAAGTCAAAGAGGAAAGTGAAATTTAGGTAGATAGCAAGAGAGAGACCAAACCTTTTACCATAAGTAAAACACAGGTATGAATGAGAAAAAAGCATAACATAGTATAGCATAGTGAGAGAGAGAGAGAGAGAGAGAGACATCACATGTATGTGTTGTGTGCCAGATGACAATCCTTCCTACGCCTGTTGATTTTACAAGGGAATTTCTAGCACTCGTCTTCTTTCAAAGGATTTGCTAACATTCAAAGGGATTGGGATTTCTAGTGAATGGTGTGGGTAGATGGTGTTGTGTATATACTTTCTGATATGTGGTATGCAATGGCAATTTTTCTGCCAAATTCCCTGCAGAGTAAAACTGTGAGTGAGAACTAGAGTCACGCTTGGTCCTGGAACTTATTATATTATCTTCTGTCCAACCACTAGAAGTTCATATGCAGTTTGTTCTTTCCTGTTGTCTCTGTTGATACAACATGTTTGTGTGGATGAGTGACCGTGTCTTGTGAGCCACATAATTCCACAATGAAATGGTACTGTGCTACGCTTGTGTGGAAAATTCGACATTTTCCCAGATCTTACCTGCACTTAACTTGAACGCATGGGGCATTCTTTGTTCTTACTACTACCTATAGTATTAGCTAAGTAAGAGCTGGATGAGTTCCACTAGTATTTATCATTTTTTCCATTATCTCTCTCTCTCTCTCTCTCTCTGTCTATCTATCTATCTTTCTATCTTTCTTTGCAGTAAGACTGGTGACGCTCATGACAAAGTACTAAAATGACATATTGCAATGCCATGAACCAATAAGAAGTAAAATACAAGTAGTGTACACGGATAGCATAAGCATGATAAACAAACTTAAAGCATATGACAAATATCCTACAGCACCACTGGCAACAGTGTTAGACTCTGAATGGGACATCCTGTCAGCATTACACAGGGCATTGAAATGGTATTGCACATATCCAAAAATAAACTGGGTAGAGAGTCACCAAGATGGGAAAGTCTATGATGAAAAATGAAAAAGCAATGCCTCTGAATGCATACCTAAATTTGGGAGCAGATGAAATGGTAACTATAGGACTAAAAAGACTACAGGAGAAGCCCATGGTACCAATGGGTCCAGATACAGCCATCCAATTTCACATAGGAAATAGAACAATAACAAGAGACCTGAAGTGAACGACAAGAGATATAATCAACTTAATACCACTCAAAAGTACTACTGTGGAAGGTTTAGACGGAGTGAGAATATATTTGATATATGATTGATTGGGATATATTCCGTCCAGTCTATAGGAAATATCTATCAACCAAAGGAATACAATGGAATGCACAAATTATGTATAAAGAAATGGCCACAGGAGAAAGAGTTCATAAAAGAGATCCTTACCATGATAAAAGATGTGCATCATGCAGGCATATCAAAGAAGATGTTGACCACATATTTCAGTGTAATAAAAGAAGAAGGTTACGGAAAAGAAGGTTTTCAAACAAGAAAACACCGTTGATCCAAGACTCTGTGACATAATGAAGGAAGGGCTAATGGCATACTTTAATGGGAAAACGGAAAACAATATCAGCCACCATGCTAAGGATTAGAGAGGACAACCAGGAATGGAAACATACAATTTCCTTATACGAAAACACATTGTAATAGGCTGGGACAACTTACTGAGGGGAAAATGCTCAAAACAATGGAAAATACAACAAAAACAGTATATGTGAATAGAAGAAAAATGCTGCATCCAAGATAGGATGGGACACAATCTACTTATAGGAAAGTCCTCAAAACAATGGAAACTACAACAGAAAGCATATATAAACAGAAGAAACTATTGGATCCAAGAACATATGCTAGGGTGAAAAGGTACATGAAAAGAAAGGCAATCACAGACAAAAACAAATCAAAGAGGAAAAACAAAACAGAGGAATTTCATGCATTCTTTCAAGCAATCATACACATCATACAAGATATATGGACAGACAGATGCATAGACAGAGAAACAAACCAGTTCTAGGGGGAAGAATGGTGGCAGAATAAGACTATCTAATGAAGGAAGCAACCCACCTGTACACACTGCGACAAATGGTACTACTGGAGGATAAGCTGAAAATATTCAATGAAGAAATGGAGGAAAAATTAGAAGATACAAATCAACAACTGAAGAAATGGGTATTGAGATGGAAACCAGTAATAGATCACAGCATGAAACGGGTACAGGAGCTAGCAAAAGGAAATAGCAAACCGGTCTGGCATCACTTCACAAAGAATAAACCAGCAAAGACAAAAGAATCCAGGAAACTACAGAAAAGGAAACATGCAAAGAAGAAAATCATGTTAAAGAACCCACTGACAAACGTGTCCACTCACCTCAGAAAGAATAGATCAACAAGCCATCCACTACCAACTAAGAAAAAGAAATACAGAAGGACTAATCTAAATATCACAAATGTACCAGACGATAGGGAAACCGAGATCAATGAGCAGGGATAAAGCAATCACAGAAGTAGAAAACCAGATAATTGATGACAGATGTAATATTAGATAATATAGAATAATAGGCGGGTCGACTACTGACTCTTCTGTCTTTCTAAGACGTTAAAGAAGCAAAGCGGCAGCTTTTAAATAACAAGTTATATATACCTGAACAAGAACAGGAACTTCGAGACCTACAGGAACTCAATGATTCAAATTCAAATTCAAACTCGTCGTCAGTTGACAATAATCGTCCCATTAATAGCATGAACAGGAACGAGAACGTCGGCAACAACGACCGTAGTAGTAGTAGTAGTAATAATAACTGGTCACCGTACTGTGAATCTTGGTGGGATGATTTAATTAGAACTAGGAGGGCTCCTACCCCTACTTGTACTTGTACTTGTACCAACACCTCTACCACTATAAATACCTTCACGGGGGACGAAGAATGCATCTGTTATGACGACGAGTATGACTCTACTATTTCCTCCATTGATGATCGGTATTCATTTCCTGCAGAACTGCCTCCAGTTGCAGCCCCATTCCAAAGGACACCAGAAATAAGCAATAACGGCGGTGATTCATCATCAACATTCAGTGGTGCTGAATATGGAGATAATAATAACGGAAGCACAACCTACAGTGTTGATGCATCAATTCCGGTTATTATTATTTTCGTTGCATTCGTACTACTTTTCGTTCCAATTGTTTGTACATGTTTTTGGAGATATAGCGATGGTGGAGGAGGTGGCCGTACTCATGGCGGAGGAGGTGGCCATACTTCCAATGGTGGTAGTGGTGTTGGAAATGTGGGTTGGGGGGAGGGTTCGGAGGTGGTGGCTGTGATGGTGGCGGCGGTGGTGGTTGTGGTGGTGGTGGTTGATTGTTACAGTGGCGAATACACAAAATAGAGCAGAATACAATTATTTAGTTTTTATACAATATGATTTCAGCGTGATGAGATAGAGACAAAGATCGCTTTGGAAATTTGTTATTTCGTCAGCCTGTATGCATCCGTTCGTGTTATTGTTATAACCGATTAAAGCATTTTCACCTGTAATTCTATGGAGGCATTTCGTTCGTATGTTACCCTTTCAGATTCATCAAGGTAGTAGCCACGCGATGGAACCTTTTCCCCTTGTATTATATCAAACCCATTCAAGCCATACGAATTTAGATGAGGTTGCAATTCTTCAATTGTGTAATTAAACCTTTCTTTTTCTCCCAATTGTCGATGTATCTTTTTTGGTTCGAAGGTGAAGGAAGATTTTCCAGAAAATTGCTGCTCGAAATAGTCGAACGCAATTTCGCATGAAATTCGTTCCACTGCTAACTTTCGATAGCTAATCTCGATGTCCTTTCGTTTGGTTTCAAAAATCTTTTTGAATCTCTCTTTTTCATAGTAATATTCTGATAATTTATGGAATGTATCATTTGGATTTGCCACACCCAGGGTGATTCGCGTCTCATCGAAGTCGATGCCGTAATATTCCATATCACTCACAAGTTGTTGACGAGGAATAGACAACGGAAGGGAAACTTCTCCATCTCTCATATAATCTAAGACAAACTTGAATCTTCCGCCATCCCTTTCGATAAAAATTTCTTCTTCTTTCTTCGTCAGGTCCGGATCCAATAATGGATCATCATTGCTCTCATTATTCCATGTATCTGAAGTAATTCGACGCAACATTGAATCTTGGAATTGATCCAAGAGTGAGTTCGAAACTTCATACCTCGTACCTCCAATATTCAGCTTGAATTGTTTCAGTTTCAACGTCGTCTTCCCTTCCGTGAGCGCTTCTGCTTCACATATCGTACTTTCGTTTTCCTCTGTCGTTGTTGGGATCTTTTGGGGTTCCATCTCTCTACGTTCTGTATTATTTTTATTTGCTTTCTGCTGTGCTACAGTACTACTGCACAAGCAAGTGTCTCCACCGTTGCTTGTGTCGTTTAAATTTTAATACAGTACTGTAATCAATGATTCTTTAGTAACGTTTGAGGGCATTATATATCCATTTTCTCCCCCCTTCCGTCCCCCCGACTGGTATCTCACAATGTACTAGTAGGCTCACACACAGTAAGCACACATTTTAAGGATTTAAAATGTATGCGTACACACAACAAAATATCTCATTTGAAAGGGTTGCGAAGGACATCACCGGATGAGATGGTGTACTAGCATCCGTATAGTGTATTAGAACATTGTCTTAGCATCCTACAACATTTTTGGTCATGTGGTTGGGGGAAAAAAATCGTGTTGCTAATGTGGTAGGCACACAAATAATAACAAGATTTTTGGTCAAAATGAACCACAAAATATCTCATATAGGACAACACCAGCTGGGTTAGGTGCACAAACATCAACATGGTGTACTGGAACATTATGTTTGCCTCCTACCACTTTCCTGTTTGTGTGGTTGAGGAATAAAATCCAATTTGCTGTTATGACAGGCACACAAACAACATGATTTTGGATCAGAAATAATGAACAACAAAATATCTCATTTGAAATGGCTATAGAGGACAACACCAGATGGGTCGGGTGCACAAACATCCACATAATGTACTGGAACATTGTGTTTCCCTCCTACCATCCCTGGTGGTTCATCATCACTTGACTAAAGTAATTCTGACTGGTATCATTTTTATCTCACAACTTCTCCAGTGGAGTTTGGTTATTGGAATATTGAACAATTTTAAATAGTAAAATTAATAACTTCTCCTTAGGTTCTAGAACCAGCATGGTGCACCAAAATACCACCCAGTCATTCATCCTATATCTATAGGAGATGAACCAAGGGTTATGATCCCTTGTACATACCTTTTTCTTGCCTCCAGATCACAAACATTGCATTTCGGCCAACATGTCATATATCCATGCCCAAAAGTACCATTCAGAAATAGGCTGCCACAACATCAAAAAAAGGAATTGGACCATGGTTTGAACACCCAGATACCTTCCATATATGGATATAGTCAAAATACATCAACAATACCTGGAACATTTGCCAAATTGGTGGTGTGGCGGGTCGGGGAACAATAAAATAGATATAAAATGGCCCAAAATGCACACGTTGCAATTATTAAAACATTTGAGACGCAACCTTGCCCATACCAGGTATGCTGAGTCCCAAATAAATAGCTAGGCATCAATCTAATTTATAAGGTTTTGGATTCTATCATTGTTCTAGGTAACCATACATATATTTGGGTTGCCACTGGTCAAAATCAACCACTATTAAAACACACAATTTCTTTAAGTGCCAAGTGCGCGTGTGATCAAGGCCCTGATGCACCATCAATATAGACCTAATAACCTTGAATGATTGTATGGAGCTCAACATTATATCTATGGGTACAAGGTACAACTATTGCTTAGGGCTGTAGGGAGGTTAGGAAGGTGTCAGGGTGTGCTAAGCCACAGTCTGTCCTTATCTTGTGTACTATGGGAATGATAGCTTGAAAGAAGGCATGAAAGGCTTCTGTCTGTTCTTCCTCTTGGTTTTGGTTTTGTCTGTTGCTGCTTTTCTTTTCCTGTTCCTTTGCACCATAGCATGCTAAGGGGGAGATGCAGGGGGTGCGTAGATAGATGATTTATGATGTATTATTATTCTATGACTCACTCTGATCTGTTTGTAGTATTCTTTTATGAGTACCATACCATACCAGCAGCAGGTTGAGCATACTGTACCAGGTGGCACTGGACTTAGCACTCAGCACTAACTGGTGTAAAAACGAGAGATACAGTAAAAACAAGAAGAAAGGGAATGCAGGACCGAAATTTTATTCGATGCAATGTAGCGGCAGTAAGTAAAAATATAGTATAGTATCCTGTTATTTTTGTATAATTAATTCTTTATTATTTATTTTACATATCTTGATCTCCCTCTCTACATCATTTCAAATCAAATCGATGCGGCACGCTCCTACTGTAGCTAGCTAGCTCTCGATTCGATTGGAAAGAAGAGTTTCAATTCTTAAAATGGAAATGAAATGAAAGTAAAGGACGGAAAGAAAGATGGAGAAAGACAGCATGTATGCAAAAAGCCATTTTCAACATTCAATACTACTGTACTACGATTGATTACTATTACTACCGGTATATACCATTTTTGATTTGTCTTGTTCTTTGCTTATATAACTTCCTCCTTCTCATCATTTCCTCTTTCCCTTTCTCACGTTGTTTGTATTTTTTTTTCTTTGATTTTTGATTTTTTTTTTCTTCTTTCTACTAGTTGTTTGAAACGTTGAAATGAAAGAAAAAGAAAAAGGGTTTCACTTCGTCCAATAAAATTACATGTATAAAGAAAGCAAAGGTCTCTCTAGTTTTTTTTCTTCCCTCCTTCCTCCTTAAATACCCCACGTATTCTCTTTCTCTCTGATAAGCTTGATTTTATGCAATGTGCATTTGTTGCTGAACGTTTACTCCACCATTATTATTATTCTGCACGACGACATTCTCATTATTATTATTATTATTATTATCATCATCATCAATACCATCCTCATCTAATGGTGACACCACCACCTCTTCTTTAAAATGTACTAATAGCAATGACATAAATGATAGTACAACAAATAACACAAATCCTAATGAGGCAAAGACTTGATTGGCACGTTGTGATCCTTGTGTATATTTATGAAACGAAGCATATAAAATAATATTTTGATTGGCTAATACTACTAAGACACCTAAAAAAAAACCCACACTAAAGGATGTGGGAAACCGTTTTAATACAAAAGTGCCTAAAACACCTAATGCTAAATGTATGATTCCGGTCCAGATTGCTGCCACAATTAATGCCACCGATCCATCACCCGATTGTTGTAAACTAACCACTACCAGTAAGGATGGATTGGTACGTGTTTTTATTTTGTTTGATATACATGATTTTTTTTCAATTACGAACGACGTAAAATGGAAATAAAAAGGAGAATATATAGAAACATTTAAGTAAGTAGTTAGTCACGATGATTGAGTAGGACCGAAAAAGATGCGATGCGATTCGATACAGCATACAAGAACGTTTATTTATCCACTCGGAGCAGAGAAACGGACAACTATCGATACGCCGCCCCGTTCTGTTCGTTATTTTGTAGTATCATTCCCATTCCGTTCTGTCCGTCCGAACCATCCATTCATCATTTATTTGTTGACAACGACAGACATAACCATTTGTTAACGGTACAGTCCGGTCCACAGCATGGTAGTAAGGTAAACGTAAACGTAACACTTAAACTTACTTTCAAATATTGATAATGCAAAATACATCACCACAAACAATAAACTAATACCCCATGCTCGATGAACCGATCCTCTTGGATCTGGTGAACAGGATGAAAATAATTTAGTTAAGATATTATTCTTTTTCACAACAATCATGGGACTACTACCACTAGCACTATTAGAAACACCACCGTTACCATCTATGCCTCCTACATCGATTGCTCCCTCATCATGATCAGCCATTATATTATATTTATTTATTTATTGTCGTCGTCGTCGGAAACAGACACAACTTTTTTTGAGGGGGGAAGTAAGTTAAATCAAGTCGAGTCACACAAATAAAGCTGTCGTATGTGGTCTGTAATAAGGATCTGCTGCTGCCTTTTCTGATAGCTTTAGCAGAGTTCTGATCTTCTTCTTTTTTTAAATTGATTATTGGCTTGCCATTGGAACGCACATACATACACAATTGCTTACGAGAGTGAAAGGAACGAAGCAAGAAAGCAAATACTAATAATGAAATTGTCATTTGCACATGCACGTGTGCACACATCCTGCCTTGCCAGTTTCAAGATTCCCGCGATGATGTTAATTGACTGTTAAATTTTTCATTAAGCCCCATGTAGCGCGGGAGTGGCACAGGATTTTGTTAGATGAATTACAAGGTGTTTCACACGCACAAATATATTAACTTGAACTTTAATTGATTAGAATTATTTAATACCGGAAAGTGTACACTAGTGTTCACCTTTAGAAAGGGGGGGTCTGCCCGGCGACCGGAGTCGCCAAAAATCGCCATCTGTTAAAAACAGACAATAGTTTCCAGAAAGATGCCAGTCTTTCTGTCTAAAGCATTTCGTCAAAGATAGTGTTGTCAAAGTAGATATATTTGAAAAGCCCCCGGCTGTATAAATACAACCTTCCCCGCAGGGCCAGCTTTGACAAGGAGAGGTAGTCCTCGTCCTCGTCATTGAATCACCAATCGGATGCCTAATCCGTTCAATCATTCAATTTCAATCTAGCTTCGGAACAGATCAGTTTCGTCAAGTTTAGTAAAACTAGAATCCTTTGAACGAATCCAAAATCATCTCAATCCAGGGTGGGTGGGCGGGAAAATAAAAATCGTACAATAGATTCGGCGGATACAGTTCTGATCTGGAATTGTATCTTATAATCTTGCTGATTAACTGACTCTAGTCCAAGGGTAAGCTTGTTGTATTAACCTTGATATTTCAAAGTTGTGAGGATAACAGCACCTTGATAAATTCCAATCGTCAAGACGAGACGCATTGGTTCCAAATGTTTGTGTGGTTCACCTTGATATTTCGTCTGGCCTTGTCCCGTACCATCGTAGCTTTCGCATGTTTGGCACAGGATTTTGTTAGATGAATTACAAGGTGTTTCACACGCACAAATATATTAACTTGAACTTTAATTGATTAGAATTATTTAATACCGGAAAGTGTACACTAGTGTTCACCTTTAGAAAGGGGGGGTCTGCCCGGCGACCGGAGTCGCCAAAAATCGCCATCTGTTAAAAACAGACAATAGTTTCCAGAAAGATGCCAGTCTTTCTGTCTAAAGCATTTCGTCAAAGATAGTGTTGTCAAAGTAGATATATTTGAAAAGCCCCCGGCTGTATAAATACAACCTTCCCCGCAGGGCCAGCTTTGACAAGGAGAGGTAGTCCTCGTCCTCGTCATTGAATCACCAATCGGATGCCTAATCCGTTCAATCATTCAATTTCAATCTAGCTTCGGAACAGATCAGTTTCGTCAAGTTTAGTAAAACTAGAATCCTTTGAACGAATCCAAAATCATCTCAATCCCCCTCCCGACATTTATACTTCATCAAATCGTGCACCATCCGGTAACTCATACCTGATCAAGGAGTCAGCCTCTTTCAGTATTCCAAAGCCTGGTGCATGATCCACATTGGTAAGACTTTAGTGCGTTTTTAATGCACTCGGTGTCTTGCCAACCCGATAACAAAACTCGTCTTTTGTTTCCCTTTTCCTTATTTTGTAATCGAAATTATTTCTTCGCTCGCCCTTCTCTCTGTTTTTCAACGTGTCGCATCTATTCCTTGTCGCGGCATGGCGCGCGCTCCACGATCGGCTCTCTCCTTTTCTTAACTTCCTTTTGGTCGCGCGTGTGACTGAAACAATATGAATTTCTTTTATTTCATTCCACGCTCTTCACAAAATCTTTTCAAAACGTGTCTTATCCGTTTTTTCCTGTTCGTTTCCTTTTTTGCCTGGACAGTGATCATTCCGTTTCATGTTTAGAACCAATTTCGTAAACCACTCCGATACTGGGTGATAGGACAGCACTCGGGATTTTCCATGGCCTGTTTCCTACTTCCTTCATCGTAATTTTCCTCCTTTCCTTTTTCTCACAATCTCAAAACAAACTACATTCGAAAGCCAACTTTCGATTTGTTTGCTACTTCTCCTGTATTATCGTTTCCAATTCTTTTGCTTTCTAACTTCAAAATGGTTGACAACGGTTCCAAAGCAATTGCCTATGAACTCATCGATGCCGTTGACGTTCCTTCTTCTGTCGAGCAGGGCCTCGTCAACGATGCGACAACTCGTTGTGCTTCCCAGAAGAGCGAGCTCTTGAAGGATTCCAGTGCTCTTGTTGCAATTGCAACAATTATCACTGCTGACAAGGCGAAGCTGCTGCATGATGAGACTAGTCGTGACCTCCTTCGGACGAAAATGGACGAGCGTCGCGACTCCCGGAATGATTCCAAAATGGTGTTGGACAATGCCGAGTCAACTCTCGCGGACGGCCGTCGTCTGAACTCTCAAGTTATCAAGAGGTTCCTCAAACGGCACAAGATGAAGCACTGGTCACGAAAACGCCGCAAGTTGTTTGTTCCTGCTGTTAAATTGTTGACTGACATGATCTCAAGTCCGGGACCTTTGTCTCGACAGATTCGGTGTGATAACACAGGCCTGTCGCCTAGGTGTCATACGGTTGGTCCATCCCTGGATCGTTTAGTAGCTGTCGGTGCAGTTATTATGAGCGGGGGCAACAATGAGCTTACCTGGGAGCTTTCTCCGGAGTTCATTGCAGAGTTGGTCGTGAAGCCTGTACCTCCTCCAAAAGAACCTGTAGTGTATTCTTCTGGCTCCGATTCGTCTCAAAATTCCAGCGGCTCTGGTTCTTCTGACGACGGTTCCTCTTCTGACTCCTCTAGCGAAGGTTCCTCTTCTGATTTCTCTCGCTCTTCTGACGACGAGGAATCCGAGGATGACCAAGAATAACAGGTTGACTGTCCGTAATCGCAAACAAAAGGATGTTATGAAGGAATTGCTATTGAACTCGAATGTGACACTGATACAGAATCACGATCATAGAAGAATAGTTTTTTAACATATAATAGTTATCACTTTTATTTGAAATATTGGAAACACGTATTGCTCTATGGCAAATTAGCCGAGAACCGCGTTAGAGCCAGTACTGACACTCTGGCATCGGTGTATCGTTCCATCATTGATCCACCAGGGGTTAGACCTTTGGCTCTACACAGCTTCCTCCAACGATTGTTTGCTTCTATGACATCTTGTGGAATTTGTGCATTTTGTGCCTCGGATGTCGCTCCTCGTCGTAACGATCTGTAGACACTGAATTCCTCATAAACTTTCACGGTATCCGCTAATACCCGTGGAAATTGTCTCTGAACATCCAGCAAAATTGCATGTAAATACTCATCCATTTCAGCAATGGACATGCGCTTTCCGTTGCGGCCTAGGAACATGGGTCCCTTGACCATTCCTTCCTGCCCCTGGATGTTCAACAACCGATTGAACCATTTCTCAATGTTTCTTCCTCCTTTTGTCTTAGACACCAACGGTTGGCAAAACAATTTCTGTCCGATTTCATTTTTGAATGTGCCAGCCAGCATCAATGGAATATGTGGATGCGCCTCATGAGTGACCGCCTCCGTCCAATGCTTTCGCATTGCACCTACGTCTACTCTGTTGATTTCCTCTCCTCGTAATGCCGCGTAATATCCTGCAATGAGGATACACGCTGTGGTACTTACACTCTTTCTACCGACCGGATCATTCTCGAACGTTTTCCACTTCGTTTCTAACACTTCGAAGCTGCTGCTCAGTTCGTACTGACTCAGAGCTCTATCCGGCATCCATACGTCTCCCATCCGCCGATGAACTCCTATCATAAACCTTTTAAACCAGAGTTGATTTGTCTTGGAGTTGGACACCGATGCTCCAGTGCCATCATCCTTGACGAACGTCGATCCTACTCCTCCTTGGCACGTATGTACAAAGTTGGAGTAAAACGACCGTTGCTTCCTCAACGTCTCGTATTGAATGGTTGCTGCGTTCCTTCCTGGGTCCTTGGATCGCATCAACATGCCGCAGGCGATCGCCATGCCCCACACGTCTCGTGGTGGATGTGGTCCCCTTGGAGGCAAACACTCTCTTTCGAAACCTAGTTCCCTCTGATTCGAATGAAACTTCTTGCCCTCCAATCGTTTGAATTCACTGTTGATCTTTCTCTTGCCCAAAAACTATCCAACGTCGCTCTCTTAATACACACCAAAGCCAAAGCATCGATCGAATTGGTCGCTGCTGGCAGCCTTTTAGTGATGTTGAAGAAATGACAGTCTGGACATTGAAAAGGAGTCATGAGATAGTCTCCCTCCCTTGCTTCCTTGAACCTCATGGGGTCATCGTCCTCGAGAGCGCTCTCGTCCATGAGTGAATCGTCGAGGTCCTGCACCTGTAGGACTGGGAACTTGTCTTGTTCGTCCTGCACGAAGCAGGATCCATGCCAAGCATTTCTGCATTCCTTGTTATCGTTCTTGCGACAACCAAAATTTCCGCATATGATTCCTGACATCTCGGGGATTGTCCCCATCGCATTTCACGCAAATTTCCTTTCCACGTCGACACTCGATTAAGTCTTCCTGCTTTCCAAGGTCTGGACGATAATAAGGGGCGAACAAAGCAATCGTTAGTGGTTCAAACATGTCCTTCTCCCAAGTCCCATTCTCCGTCGCTTTGATTGTGAAGCTTGTGTCGGCCAGTTTTCCCAGTTGCTTTCGCCAGTACCCTGTCATCAATGCCGGACAAACGAAGACATGTTTCGAATTCGGAAAAATGTGTTTCGCCTCGCACATTTGCTCCACCGCAACCTTGGCCAGCGCAGGTGGCGGAGCCCATATCCATGCTCCATTAGGATCCTGGAACACGCCATGGAACCAATCGGCCGTGGTGGCTACTTTCCAATCGTCCGTGACCAGCCATCCCTGTATACGACTCCTTCAGCTTAGGGTCTCTGTCGAAGGCGGTCTCATTCAGAGGTAAGTAAGGTAGAAAATCTTTTCCCGACATCACTCCACTTGAAAGTTTCCCCTTGACATCCATCTGTCCCTTTGGCAATCATTCTCTTTCCCGCGATCCACACAAAGTGAATTATCAAATCACCTTCCATTTCCATCTTTCGTAATCCCAATATCAATTGATGAAGTTTTGAATTATTGGACGATCCTCTAAAGTATGTGCGTTCTGCAACCATGTTGTCGGTGAACACCCAAACTTCCGATCCTTTGGCAATTCTCCTGATGCAACCATTCGCTTCAACCGGATGACTAAATTCCCTGCCTCACGAAGTTTGATGATTCTCCTTCCGTGACAGCCTTGCTCCAATTGCCCAAAATCCGCATGCACTTCGTCGGTTCCTTCCACCAACTGGAAGATCCGAATCCAGCTCCTGATGCGTCCCTACTAAATACATTGCATGCTTGTGCTTTTGATCGAATAGGAACGTCAGGTGGATGTTTGTAACACGTTAATTCCAATAGCGCTTGCATGTCGTGCTTCAGCCGTGGCACCACGTCGACCCACTTTGGAGCCTTCTCTCTCTTGTACTTCTTGTTGTTCACTTGTGGCCTGCGTTTCATCTCTTTCCAACCCTCTTTATCTCGGTCAGACCTCCATGAATTCAACGTGAGGTATATTCCCTTAAGATAAGGGATCAATGTTGTGTAGGTCATAGACACGTACACTATGAACCCCACGTATTGTTCTGTGGTTTTGAAACGTATCTTGCCCTCTGGTGTCTCCTCTGCTCTTGACTACCCGCTCCAACGTCTTCCTCCGTGAACTCGTCTCTCAGTCCGACTTGGTGAGCGATCCACCTTATCTTCTTCTGTAACTTGTTCCACCGTTCTTGGGTTACGCCTTTTGTCACCACATCTCCGTCTGAGGCTATAGTAGCTCCTGCCCACGCCCCTGGTCTCTGACTTTGAGGTCTACGTTTTCTTGCAGCGTCTTGCAACCCTAAATGACACAGTGTCTTCGCGGTTCGACTGCTGCATTGCCACGCCAATTCTTTTGTAGCTGCTATGATTCTCATATCGTCGACGTACTGTGCAATGTCTGAGGCTGATTTCCATCTCTCCGCATTTTCATGATCCATGGTAGTGAAGGATCGTATTCCTGTGTACCAGGAAGATTTTCAATCACCCTATCCATTGAAAAGGATTGTTCTCATCTGCTGGATCTCCTAGTGCGATGTGTTTCGCCCGCAACGCTCCTTGGACCGACGCATACGGTGAGCTTCGCAATCCCATGGCGTTTCGCAACCATCTTGCGACCATCACGCTGGCTTCTCCCCCTTTCATATTTGGATATAGTTGAGTGAGGTCGATTCCGCAATACTTTTGCCATGAGCGTGAAGTGGAAAATTGAGGAACATATCGCCATAATCATTATCTGCCAGCCATGAACCGGCTATCACCCACCTAGACATGGCGTCAATGGTGGGTAAACTAAACCAAGGTGCCCACAGCGCATTGTTTAATCCAGACTTGGAACCATCGTATACCATTCGGATGTCATCTCCTTTTGGTACATGAAACATATACATATACGCCTCGATTTGCTTGATGTCTACCAGATCCACATAACCCTTCATCATTACACTGTCTACTTTCTTCTTCACCTGCTCTCTTATTTTATCATCGTCGTACGGTGGTTGACGATCGCTGTTGGATGGAGGATCCGTATCGAACATTGGAAGGAGACCTTCTCTGACGACATCTTGGTAGTCGGGAGGCCATCTCCAGAAGAAGATAGTAGATCCTCGTTTCCATTCCCACCACGAAGTTTCTGCTGCTTTCGCAACCGAGGCTTCGCCAGCTACTTTTATCGCTTCGTGATCCTTATGCTGCTTTCCTACCCGTTCAAACCAATCATGAAAACTCTTCTTGACGAGGTGTTCCAATATTTTGACGCTGCTTTTCTCAACATTCGCAACATCCTGTTTCAATTTCAACCTGTCCAACGGGACGTCAACATCCAACTTTGGTTGTGTTGTAGCGGGTCGTCGACCTGGACTGCCATCTTTCTTTTGAGTTGGTGGGGGATTCTTGTAGTCAGCTGATTTCCAAAATTCCCCCAGCTTACTGGCTATCCTGTCGTTCCATAAATGATACGGGATGGACGCGCCATCCGACCTCGTAGCCTTGTCTTGGTCATGCTCTTTACTAGGATCACTCCATTCTCCCATTTTCCATACGTATTCCTCACTCTCGTCTTGTTCTGCATCCTCCTCGACTGTGCTTACTTCGACTTCCGACACCTCGGCTTCTATGGGTGCGTTGACTGGATCCGCTCGATTGCGCTTCGTCCTCCTGTCTTCACATTCACTTGCTGTCGTGTCCCTTGTCCTTTTGCCGGAGGCCGGCCTTCGCCATGTGTAAGAAAATACATGCTGGCGACTATCACTTTTCCTGGTACTTCGTTTTCTATCAAGAGGTTTAAATCCTCCTCTATCATTCGATTTGTTCGTGTATCCGGGAAATCTAATACTCGCGCTTTTTCTTTCCTAACATTGATCTAATCACTCCCTCTTCCTGGCCGAAATATTGAAGTAAGTGTGAATCCTTCCACTTCGATTTCCCCATTCCAATAACCCACGCGATGAGTTAATTTGGTTGTTCTCTGGTTTAACCACATCCCTTCCGGATTGCATGTTATCCAAAGCTTCACCCAGTTTTCCTGACACGCTTGGTTGAGCGATCGGAGTAATTTGCGTGCATGCAATTGTTAGATCGAATCTCCACCTGAAACTCTCCATCTGTTACTCCTCCAACTTCATGATGGTGTATCGAATATGTGCATTTCTCTACCCATCCATCTGGGAGCGTGACTTTGGCCTTCTTGCTTCGTCTCCTTTGTTTCACGTGTACTCGGACGGCGACTGTCAAGCTAGCCATGCTCCATATAGGAATCGTCAATGCAGGCAACTGCCTTGTACCAAAATCGCTTCTACATCGGTCATGCCTTTCCCTTCCATCGCATCGCCAATCCATGGAGGATCGTGCTTGGTACATCCTCGCGGTTGCTTCGGACTTCGCATCCACTGCACGCTTCCTATCGCACCGACGTGCCACATCCATGTCGAATAGCGATTCGATATGATTCCTAACTTTACTGTAGCTTTGATCAGCGATACTTCAGCTCGCTCTGCTATGTAGTTGTCTCCTTCCACATACATTTCTTCTGTTGTCGATCAATCGTCTTGGCTTCTCGGCCTGTCCGATCTAAGTCACGACCCTGAAGGATCACTAGTACTACTCTCCTCGCTTGCCCTTTTCTGCCTCTCGGCGGCTAGCTCCTTTTCCTTCTTCTTCTTCGCTGGACTTGGTTCTCATCCCTTCTTTTGCGCTGCTGTCAGTGCCTGATTGGCTTTCTTTGATACCGCATCCAGTTCCTTTTTCAAGAATTCAATTGTCTTAGTGTATTCCGATTTCATCACTGCGGATGCCTGCAAGTGTTGATTTAAGACGTCCACTACTGCACTGTGTCCTGATATGTCCTTGGCCAAAATCGCTGCTTGTGCTTTACCTCCTTTGAAACATGACCAGACGATTTCATGAATCTCGGTCGCTGAGTTTCCCTCATATCGTTCTTCTGCTAGCTTTTCAAAGATTGCATTTACTGCTTGCGAAATATATTTCCAATTGTCCGTTTCCGTTGCACTTCCGTGCTCTTGTTTCATGGTGATGTTGGTCACTGTCATCCAATTCATCAAGTCGTTTACGAAACCATGTGCATCATTTATACATTCTTTTGCCACATTCTTTGCCTCTCCCGTAAGTAGCTCTCCAGCTTGGCCTCTCAGACTCCTCACCTGTTTGTCCAATGCCTTCTTCATCTTCGACTTGAAAGACGTGGACGGTATTCCCGAATCGAACTTTTGGGCGTCATGGCCATCGGTATCATCCTTGAATCAGTATCAGCTTTCGCTGTTCCGAATACCTTCGGGAGACTCGAGTCGAAAGATCCCATGAATGCCGCATCTACCTCTCCGTGGTAACCTGCTTTCTTCGCTATTGCTTTGTACTCCATGGTCCTTGTCAACGATCCTCCGGCAAGAGTGCTATCCAATAAGATCATACCCATCAACCCCAACGCATCTGGAAAAAGAGTGTGGATCGATGTCTTGCCTTTGACTAAATTCTCCTCTTGTCCTCGAACGTTCAATTTTAACCACGCCTGCAATTCCCTCTTCGTGTTAAACCGCACGCCTCCTACGTCGATTACAGTGTCATCCAATTGTTCCTTAATGGTCGCTACCTCATGTTGGATCGTTCTCACGGATGCCATGAGCTGCTCCATGGATTCCGTACTCCCAGGTTGGTCTTCTGCTTGATTGTGTTCTAGCGAAAGTCCCTGAAGTCCCATTCCATATGATGGCGAAGCTGGTTCTGGTGCTCGTTCATTCAGTCGAAAATCAAACCTAGCATGTGATTGCTGTTGAGTACGTGGTGCAGCCGCCACTATCGAATTCAACTTGGCTTCCAACATGTCTAATTTTGAAGCCAGTTTGTCTCCGTACACTTGTGGCCTGGCAGTTAGTCCCTCCCTCGAAGTCCAGTGCTCGAAGAACGCTTCTGGCACCTTGAATCGGTCATTTATTCCTTGGCGTAGTTGCGACACCAATTGGCTCGTGAGTATAGACAAATCGGATCCATTGATGGCGACCAGGGTTCTGAACGTTTCCACTTCCGAATCGGTCATTTGCGTTTTTCGCTCCGCTAGGAGCTGCATCACTGACTTCTCTTCTTCTCCTTCACTCCTCGTTCCCACGATTTGTGTCAGATTGTGTACTGATTCCATGACCGACAGCGGCCCCATTCCTTCTTGACGGGTCCCTACCAAATTTCGCAAACTTACTAGACTCCTATCTGTCTGGTCAGACGGATAGCTCAACTGGTTCATTTCCGTCTTCTTAACCTTCTTTGTCAAGAATCCCATCTGGGCGTGCAAATCATCGATCGAGTTCGAAATATCTTCCTGAGACTCTGCACCTCCATCTTCGATACAACGTGTGTTCACAAATTGACCGAAGGTGTTATACTCTTCTTCAAGGAGCCTGTGGTCGATAGTCCGTTTCTTTGGAGATGCCGATCCCCCGGATGATTCTCTCTCCTGTGCTATCGCATCAGCATCGTCTGCCGCAAGTCTGACGTCTTCTTTATCTTTCACACCCTGTTTGATGGATCTGAAGAACATGTCCCAGTTATCAACCGTACGCCTTTCGTTGGCGTAGGTCTCTTGATCAGCCTTGAAACATTCCACTGGAACTATATGTGACAAGTAAGCTTGGTCCTGTTGAAGTCCCACTCCCATCAACACATATTGTCCAGACGCCGACTGGCGATGCGTAACGAACGGTGCCTTTAACTTCTTATGACATTGAACATCACACTTATCCTTTGCTTAATGCACATCTTGGACCCACCTTCTCCTCCGATCTGGCCTCCACAATACTTCGTCGGCAACTCTTTTTCACAAATGAACACAAGCGAACAAAGGCCAGTTACACAAACCCCCCCCTCGGACGTACCTTTAGGAGTAGACACCGGCACATTTGCCAGTGCCCCTCCCGCTATGAACCCGCTCTGGCCTGACGAGGCCAAAGGCGACTCAAAATTAATGTTAAAATTGCGGTCCATGATACACTAGAATAAAAATCGTACAATAGATTCGGCGGATACAGTTCTGATCTGGAATTGTATCTTATAATCTTGCTGATTAACTGACTCTAGTCCAAGGGTAAGCTTGTTGTATTAACCTTGATATTTCAAAGTTGTGAGGATAACAGCACCTTGATAAATTCCAATCGTCAAGACGAGACGCATTGGTTCCAAATGTTTGTGTGGTTCACCTTGATATTTCGTCTGGCCTTGTCCCGTACCATCGTAGCTTTCGCATGTTGTAGGCGAGCACAAAGATCTTTTTATTTAACGGTTATTATTTATTTTTTGTTCTCTTTCTTACCAATAATTCACAGAGACTTAAAAGATATTTTATTTTTTGTACAACGCAATGCAGCAATGCATCTGGGCCTGGTGATCTTGACGTCGTCAGTAATCATCTGGGCCTTGTGATCTTGACTTCTCATTGCGATTTGTGCATGTCGCACATGTGCTACAGAAACCAACAGTTAAGCAAGTCTTCGCCCCGCCCCCTTTCTGAAATATTTTTTTGGACATGACAAAGAACAAGAATCGAATTCGCGAATCAATCCCAAATGATGTCAATCGTGATTGATTCATTGATTGATGAAGGCAATCATCATTTGCTTGATTGATGCATGCCGTGATTTGAAATCTAGAAAGAATTCACAGAATAATTCACGTCTATTCGCATCACCTTTTATGACACAAATTCTTTTTTTCTAAGATAAAAGCATACTAGTACCCCATGCCATCACAATCAGAACGCTTGAAAGGACAATAGATCAGACTTCTAGTTAGCTGTCATAGCTAGTGACGTCAAAAATAATGTTCTCAAAACACCGATTTATATATTGTACATTATTTGAGTCGTCATAATCGTCGTTGTAGCACAGTGGTAACGGCGACGACGGCGACGACGACAGTAGGATCAACATCATTACAAGCTACTACTACAAGTCCTAATAAAACTGTACTATTACACAAACCATCATCACGATATAATACTCTTCGTTACAATTATCGTGCATTTTCTTCATCGCCGTCATCTTTCTTCTTCGTTTTCTTCTGGAGAAATAACGCCATCTCCTCCACCTCCACCTCCATCTCCTCTTCCTATAACATCATTTACCGAAGATGAAATAATGATACAAGAAGCTGTTCGATCATGGTCCAAACAAGTATTAAATCCAATCAAGGTACGTCAAATGGACAATGAATCAAAAATATGTCCAATAGTTTTAAAGGATTTATTTACACAAGGATTTATGGGTATTGAAATTGATCCAGAAAAGTATGATGGTGGATCCGGATTATCATTTACATCGTCCTGTATCATAATAGAAGAACTAGCAAGAATGGATCCCAGTATTGCTATTCTAGTCGATATACATAATACCTGTATCATCAATGCCATCCGATGTTGGGGTTCGAAACAATTAAAAAAACAATTTTTATCGAAATTAGCTACAACTTCGGTATCCTCCTTTTGTTTAAGTGAATCCGAGAGTGGTTCCGATGCCTTTAGTTTAAAGACAACTGCCATTCAATCGAAAAAATCGAAAGCTGAAAAATCGAAGTCGAATGATAATGAATCCTATCATTATATAATTAATGGTACTAAAATGTGGATATCCAATGCAAAAGATGCATCTACGTTATTAGTGTTTGCGAATGTTGCACCATCATTAGGATATAAAGGTATAACAGCATTCGTATTAGACGTCAATGATTATGAGCATATCCTTCTGAATAATGATAATAGTAATGATAATGATAGTAGTAATAATAATAATAGTAAGAAGAAGAATGGTACTATAACAATTGGTATACCAGAAAAGAAATTAGGTTTAAAAGCAAGTTCGACCTGTACCATACATTTTGAAAATGTAAAAATTCCATCATCACAAATATTAGGGGAAATTGGTTTCGGATATAAATATTGTATCGAAATATTAAATGAAGGACGGATTGGTATTGCTGCACAACAACTTGGTATAGCAAAAGCATGTTTGTATGATATTGCCTTGCCCTATATGAAAGAAAGAAAACAATTTAATACATCAATTAGTGAATTTCAGGTAAGAGAAGAAACATAAACGTAAATGTACATTATATTGAATATAGGACTAGTATATATTGTATCGTAGTAACGAATATCAATGCGTCGGTTATATGATTTATTTCTCATCCTCTACCTTTTTTTCTCGTTTTTTTTTTTTCCTATACTGTGTATCGTATTGTATAGGGTATGGAACATCAGTATGCACAAATTGCTACCGAGATTCATGCCGTGGAACTGATGACCTATAATGCCTGTCGACGAAAAGAACATGGTATGCCATTCATTAAGGAAGCAAGTATGGTCAAATTATATTCCGCACAAATAGCTGAAAAAACGGCATCGAAAACAATTGAATGGTTAGGTGGTATCGGATATACACAAGATGTATTAGCTGAAAAATTCTATAGAGATTGTAAAGTTGGTTCGATATATGAAGGTACAACGAATATAGAATTACAAACTATAGCAAAATTATTACGATCCGAATAAATAATTATATATGTACTCATACTAAAAATCAAAAGGAAACAAAAAAGTCATAATATGAAAAAAGCATACTAGAAAACAAGCTAATACTACTACTGTTCTACCGTAACTGCGATAATAAGATTACTTCATGATAATATCACGCAAGATCTTATCTTTTTCTGATTTATATAATGTTAGTGTGTTTGTTTTGGTATATCTATATATCATTCATGCCCTTCAATTCAACTTTACCTGTCTATGTTCAATTCTATTGTTTTTCTTTTTGTAAGCCTACTGGTATCTCACAATGTAGGCTCACACACAGCACACATCATCTTTTTATGAGATATCATGTTCAGGACACAAAGCAGGGTAGAACTTCCAAGAAAATGCTTCTTACCATGTGTGTAACAAATAATGGTTCCAAAATATGCTGTAGGTGCTCTTTCAATTCATGCACACATTTGTGTACTATGACTAGCGTTAAAATGCACAATGTTACTAGTTAATTTCTTGCGGCTATTATGCTTGCCAGAAAAATTTTCTTGAAAATATAGTTATGTAACCCAATTTGTGTTTAGTCTTAATACATCTGCCAGACAACATTAGTGAACAGGGGTTTACTTTCTTCGCCAAGGGCCAAAAACCTATTTTTACCCTATATTAGCTAAAATCCACTAACATTATTTTGCGCAAGGTTTACCATGTAAACCAGCGCCCTATGAATGGGGATTTTAGATGGGTTAGTTTATTTTGTGAGTTTTGTGTGGATTTTTCTGTCAAAATTGTTGTGTGAGCATTTTCCAACCAACAGTGAGTATTTTAATTATGGTCCTCGATTGCTTTTATGAGATATTTTTGAAAATAGGGGTAAACTACAATTACATCCAAAAGAATAGTGGGTTGGGATGATTATGCTTTCCATTCACAAGTAATATGTCCTAGTGAGGACAATACATCAATTCTGTGTTCTAATTTACCTGGTGGTGTGTGAAGATAAGGATATATCTTACTGTGTAGTGTGGGATGGCCTGTTTATTTCTTTTTTTAATATAATAAATGGCGGTAACAAATACAAGCTGTATTGGTTTATCTTAGCAAAAGTAGTATGGAGATGGTTAGTTGGTGTTTCAGTGGGTATGTTTTGAAGTTCATTTCTATTTCACTGTTGTGGAAGGAAAAACAACATCAAGATCTTGATCAGAAATGAAACCACAAAATATCTCAATAAGAG